>SNQJ01S0103491.1:29528-58705 GCA_010110895.2 Picea sitchensis
CTTGTTTGTTTGTGAATTAGTTTTCATGACTGATAAAGGTTATTGTGCAGAGTTGAGTGGGCAAAAATCTGTGGCAAGCTGATCTAGCTTTTAGAGTTCAGTTTTGGTTTTCTGTCAGAAGTCCTTTTGTATGTTCCATCGGGGATGTCTAAGTTTGACTTTGGTCCAAGATTTCTGTATGAGATTTTGTAAATAAAATGACTCTTTGGTGAATTGGAATGAAATAAAGGATTGATTTATGTCTCATCTGTCTTGATTATCATCTTAGTGTCTTTACTTCTATTCTTACATTTATTTCAGCAACTGTTATATTCAAAAAATTACATAAAAAGTGAATTTCCAGCAAGCTTTTTGTTGATAAAAGACTAGCCTAAGCACTCGTAATTAATACTTGTGAGTTAGGATGTTATTTTTGTTGGCTATAAAAATAGGGTGATATTCTTGTCTACTTTTCTTTATCCAAGTAAAGTCTGAAAATGTTTGAGTAAGATCATTTCATATCTTTTCCTCAATACAAGGTTCTCCCAGGTATTTTTATCCAAGACCTTGACAAGAGCATACCAAAATTGGGGGGAACATCAACCACCACTATATCCATGACCACACTTTTCATGGGAAACTGAAACAAGGTCACAACTAGATCTTTGATGACCGCAAGACACTTCACTTTCCTAAGTCAAAAGAATATAAGTCATGGTAAGTTTTTGTGATTTCTAATCCAAGTTCATCCATGACTGTTTTGGGCATGAGATTGTGAGATGCCCCTAAGTCCATCAAAAAGTTATGCAACACCTTATCATGTATATTCAATGATGTATATAAGGGAGGGGATGAATCATCTCTATCTTCTATCAAAGGTCCTAAGATGACTGCTATATTTTCATCTTGAAGGTTGACTGAATCAGTGGCATTTGAGGAGGGTTCAGGCTGCAACATTTTGGAAAGATATTTTTTAAATTCTTCATTTTTTATCAACTCCAAAAAAGGTACAGGGATCTTGATTTTTTGGATCTTACTCTCAAAGCTGAATGAAGATGAATATTTTAGAATCTCCTTGGCTTTCGGGGTAGGATTCTTGACCAAAACTTGGGGGCTTTGAGCATATTTTTCTTTGCTGCCAATTGTGAGAGCCTTCGCAGATTTTTTTTTTGGTAGGCTGATCAGAAACATCAGTCTTTTCCTCATTCTTTTTGGATCTCATATTATATTTAATTAGGATTTTATTTTGCATTCTCTCCCTTACTCAATTCATTTATTTGATTATCCATCAAGGATTCCTCATATGCATATTGGGTCAAGTGAGGGGATGGAGAGGTGTCACCTAGGCAATGGATCTCAGGATCAATTTCTTCATCCTCTCTTTCTTCATCAACCACCAAGTTGTTTTGTAAAGGAGTTTGGACCTTTTGATCATCCCTATCTCTGTTTCTTGGATCTCTTGGAAGGATCTGAGGAGAATTATTGGGTCTCCTGAAGTTACCTCTGTTATCAACATTTTGAGTATTTCTATAAGTCTTTTTTCCTTCAAGATTTAACTTCTCCATCTCCGCAGAAATAGATTTTACTAATTTGGACAATAGAGGAATCGATAATAGAGGAATCATAGGTTGAGGCTTCAGTTCTATTTTTTCTCTTGTCCCTATCATATTTTCCCCTAATTTTGTTAGATGATACTATGTTAGATTCTACCTCCAAGGCTACATCTTGCATATGATCTAAGGAGGAAGATCTTCTTTCTCTCAGTAGAAGGAAAAAATCAGGGTCAAAAGCACTGGCATAGGTTTCTGTAGACTTTATCTCTGCAGGGATCTTATTGTACATTTTGTTGAATATTTTAGAGAAGTCAGAGACATAATCTCCCTCTTTCCTCTTTAGGGATCCACATTCTATGATATAATACAAAAAGTCTTTTTTATCCCCCCACTGTCTCAAAACAACATCATCTAAAGCCTCAATCCCAACAATGGATCCAGGGGTAAAACCCCTAAACCATTTGCTAGCCTCACCATCAAGGCTCTAGACAAAGACTCTCATCCACACATCCTCATTTTCAATGTTTAGATTGTCTGCATAACTGTAGAAGGCAACAAGGTGTTCTTGAACAATTATGTCTTCTTCTCTTGTGAATTTGGGCATGTATTTTAGATAATCTCCAGTAGGGAGAGCATTCATTGGATGAGGTAAGATAAGAGGGGCATATCTAGCAGCCACTATGGCATCCATCCTAATTCTAGGAGGGTTAGCACCTACCATTGGATTTTGAACTCTAGGTGAACAAGGAGGAGAAGGAAACTTGACTGTGTGCAACTTAGGAGAAAAATGAATGCAGGAAGGAGGAATTTCAATTTTCACAGTAGAAGGCTGAGTCTTGGAAGAATATTGTATAGGCTGCAAGGCAGATGATATTTCCTCTTCTTTGGCTGCATAAATTTTGATAGGAGGAGGAGTAACGAAGCCTAAGGCAGAAAAATATTCAAGACTCTCAAGTCTGAACCACTTCACAATGTCAGGGGAGGCAAAGATTTCAAAATTTTCTTCTTTCAATTCAGGGTCAAAAGAGGAGTATTCAACAGGGAAATTTTCAAAATCCAAAGTCTTAGATACTTCAATAGAAGTTAAAGGAATATTACTTGATATAACAACTGGAGTATTAAGAGTGGAATCAAGCAACTGACCAGAAGTACCTGATGCAGTAGCAAGAAAACTTTCTTGAGAATCTTTTCCCTTTTTGATTATCTTTTCTTAAGTGCCTCCTACAACTTTCTCATCTCTCTTGGTTCATGAATCCAGTGGAATTTGTAGCGCCACTGTTAAGTTCAGCTTAGGATTTTTCGTAGCATATAAGGTAGAAAAATCATAGAACATACTACATAGGTGATTCTGTAGCGCCATCGTAACAATAACCAAACTTTGTAGTGAAAATTCTTGTGCTAACATAGGCTCCATGGTGGATAGATACCTCCCTGTGAGGCTGTAAGAACTCTTGTAGTTTCAGTGCCTTGACCATTTCATCTATGCATACTGTATTCCTGAAAACATCTCTGCCCCTTATTGAAAAATAAAAACACTGTCATAAGCTACAAACTAAACTCACACTTTAGACAAATTCAAACTAAAAATCACATGCTCATGGAGTGAGCTTATTTAGGTACATCAATCTACACTAATCTATCTAGCTGAGCTTCTTTGCTTAATTGAAGTCATACTTCCAATGCAACCATGTGAGTATTGAAATGATGAAAATAACTCCTTCCATGCAATTGTTCGAAATAATTTTCAAGTGATATGAAGCTTGCAACAAGAGGTTAGTAAGAAATGGATACTTACAACTATGACCTGAAATCATACCAACAACTGGATCATAAGAAACCTTTGAAGAATATAATTCTATGTTAAAATCCACAGGATCATGAAACTTATGAAAATACATTTCTAGTTGGTTAAGAAAACCATCTTACTCCTCTGTGAAGGATGATTCATCAATAAAATGATGGTCCTCATATACTTTACATCTACTCATATGTTGTTTGATGTTTGTTGCAAATGAAGGTATAGAAATGATAGACATTTCCTCGTTGATCCGTGGAGTTTTCTGCCCATCAATAGGTGATAAAGAGAATTCCAGCTGCTACTGCAATTCTTCCCTATCTTCTTCATTATCATATACTGGTTGGTTGCTAATAAGCTCTGTATGTGATTTAGTAAAGATCTGCTCTTTATCATTTGAATACTCAAAGGAAACCATTTGATTTTCATGACAACTTAAAACAGTAGATACATTTGATACAATGTCAAAAGTATCTACATCCTGGCTATCACTTTGAATATCATCAACCTATTGATCATAATAAAAAGTGTCTTCTACTACAACATACTCTTTAACACTATTTGATCCTTTACTCAACAAATCAAATTCATAAAAACATTATTGATAAAGGAAATCAGCTGCAAATTTCTCTTTGCAAAACAAATGAAATGTAGCATGGAAATGTCTAAGTGAAGTAATACAAGCAAGTGGGAGTGACCTACACCAATCACGAGCTGCTCCATCTAAAGAGTATGTAAAAAATTTGATGAGGACATCTTCATGTAGAATTTTTAGCTTAAGCATGCATTCATGAAAGTCTAATAAAAACTTAGCTGGTACTTCCCAATCCTCTCCTCTAAACCTAGGAAGGCAACCTTTTCATTCATCTCTACTAGGCACTGGATTTGGAAAATCGACTATCTTTGAAAAATCATAGAAAGCATATCTCTGAGCTAGGATCTTGTCCATTTCAAAACAATGCAGTCTCCAATAGATATATGAACAATGGAGTCACCATGGTGAAAGATAAGCAATCTAAAAGTGTCTAGCTTCAATTCACCATCCAAAGCTAGATCTAATCATCATAGTTCACCCAGGGAAGGTGTCTTCATTGTCGTCCCTGATAACAATGCCATTTATGTTATCACTCCAAGAGTCACTCCCAGACTGCAAATGAGAGTAATCTTGGTAACATAGAAATAAAAAGACTTGATTGTTTTTGTGGATCAAGAAAAAGAAAACAAGGAAGGGAAAGAACAATAAGTTGTTGTAAATCAATGATAGACCATTGGGGTATGGAGTCAATCAAACACCCTGCTCATTAAATGCAATCAATATACATATCAGATAAAGGTTTATTGAATAGAGGAAGAAAAATATAACACAAATAAGAACATCCATAAGGCAGATATCCTCTTCGCATAAATGAATTCAAGGTACTTGAATGTAAACAATGACTAATAGGCAAAATACATCAGATCCTCGGATGCTCAAGAATCGATTAATCAGAGGAAACCATGATCCTCAAGGTGTAAAATTCATTCAATTAAGAAGAAAAATTGGAAAATAAAACAAGAGATACAATCTGATAACACATATATCATGAACCTTCAATAACATAAATGTTTACAAAAACATAAGCCCCTCAGGGTTACAATGATCACAGGCAAAGTGCCTCCTACAACTTTCTCATCTCTCTTGGCTCATAAATCCAGCCTTTCTCCAAGAGCTCTCTTCTTCCTTAAATATAAAATAACATCCAAATATCCGTAGGAGGTTGAATCCCATATCCTCCATTGGAGTCTAAGCCTTGGAGATAGGTGGCAACAATCAAAGAGACAAAAATCCAACAAATTGCTAATTTTCAGGAATTTGTTGGAAGTCATTAATAAATTGTTTCCACCTCACTGCACGAGGCCTTTGATGGAGCTAAAACTTAGGTACTGGTGTCCCTTTACATATAAATGATCCTTGAGAATCCATTTGAATCCTCCTTGATAGGTGACAACCTCCCAACAAGGCGAATAGCCAAACCGTAACAACTACATGAAATTCTGTAGCGCCATTGTAAAACAGTTTCTGCACATTTCATAGCGCCACTTCTATGTTTAATATATCTATAACAATAAAACATTTTGAAAAAATGAGAGATAATTTTTTTATTTGGTTTGTGATGAACAAAAACCTCCTCCAGTTTTCAAAAATATCTTTCCATTTGTTCATAATCCGAGTTTTAAGTTAGTCATTCAAAACTAGCAGAAGTGTCCTTGCAAAATAACTCTGCACATTTCGTAGTGCCAATATTGTGTGCAATTCTGTAGCGTCCATCCTGAATTCAACTATGTGGATTTGGTAGCGTCACTGTTACACAATCATGCAGAATTTGTAGCACCACCGTTAATTTCAACTTAGGAGTTTTCATAGCATATAAGGAAAAAAATCGCAGAACATAGTACATAGGTGATTCTGTAGCGCCATCGTAACAATAACCAAATTTTCTAGTGCAAATTCTTGTGCTAACAAGTTCGGAAAAAACCAAATATTTATTTGACTTAGCATGTTCAAACTCCAAGTCAAACTCCTAGAGAATCACTATCCATTTTGAGTACTTCCCCCCCAACAATTTTCGAGTGAGGATATATTGCATGGGGTTGTAATCGAAAATAACAGTGATTCTGCGTAATAAGATATAATGACGAAAACGTTGGACAACTTGAACAACTGCCAAGGCCAATTTCTCCACATGTAGGTATTTGGTTTCGGTAGTCGTGAGACTTCGACTCAAATAGTATATCACATGTTTTTCATGAAAATCATCCTCTTGGACTAAGACCATCGCAATGGTAGAGTCCGAAGTAGCTAAGTAGAGGAAGTAATCCCGACTATATTCAGGAGGAAACAATAATGGTGTATGGGTTAAGGAAAGTTTCAAAGCTTCAAAGGATTTGTTTGAAATATCTTCCTTACAAACTCGTAACCTTTCTTGAGTAGTGGAGTGAATCATTTCGTCGGTTCAATGTAATTGGGGATGAAACGACGCAAAAAGTTTGCCTTCCCTTGCAAACTTTGGAGCTGGTGTAGTGTGGAAGGAAGAGGTAGATTAAGAATAGCCTCAACCTTCAAGGGGTCTACTCGAATCCTATGAATTGACATGATAAAACTAAGCAGTCGACCATAATCCACACAAAAAACACATTTGTGTGTGTTCAAACGTATACGATAATAACGACAACGTACAAAAATTTCCCTTAAATGTGCCGGGTGATCCTGGCGATGCATGGAATGTGTCGAAAGATTGTCAAGATAAGGTTGCACTATGTGCTTAATATCATGGACAGTGTAAGACATAGCATGATGAAATGTCGCACCATCTTTCTTGAGACCAAAGGGTAATTTCTGGTAGGCAAAGGTTCCCCAAGGGAAAATAAAAGCAGTATTGTGTTGATTCCCTGGTAAAATATTAATTTGATTATAGCCGGAGAAACCATCCATCAAGGAGAAGATTTTGCTTCCGGTGCAGTCGTCGACAATCTGGTCGACAAAAGGGGTGGGATAATTGTCCTTAGGACAAGCTTTATTTATATCCCTATAATATACACAAACACAGATGGTTCCTTGCTTCTTATTTACCAGAACAAGATTGGATACCCAATTGGTCAAAGCCACAGGATAGATAAAGTCAGCTTTAAGAAGTTTTTCAACCTCAAGCTTGATAGAAACAACTTTACATGGATGGATTGGGTGAAGTCTCTATCGAGCAAGTTTAACATTCGGATATGTCTTAATATCATGCACAACGATATCGGGATCAATACCTGACATTTCTTCATAACTCCAGGCGAAAACGTCGCAGAATTCTTGGAAAAGAGATTTATACGTGTAGACCTCATCTGTAGAGTAGGAGGCCCCAATATGAACATTCTCCATGACTCTGGGTTTAATTGATATGTCAAGAGGAATGGTAGGTGAAATGTTACTCAAGTTCCCTTCATACAAGACATCATGTGTTGACTCAGGAACTGAAGAAATAACAACAATGGTCGACAAAGTTGAAGTCTGTTGGTAGCTCTCTATGGTATTGTTGATGGGACCTAAATCCCTTGACTCAACAGTAGGAACCAAACCCACCACTGAGGGCCAATTAGACTCTGCAACGTTTAAAATGGAATGGTTCTCCAGATCTTGTGATCCGACTGATTTATTGATGGGCTTTGTGTTTCTTTGCGAAAGCTCTTCCTTCAGTTAGGACTATTTTCTTCTGTATTTTTCTCTTGGGTGGGGTTGATATGAGAGATGCAAGCCAACACAAACCAACTTGACAATCAACATGATTAAGTTTTAACTACCAGGAAGAGGTTAATATTGGGATAACCCGCTGCTCAACATGAAAACAATTACTCTATACCATAGGCCTAGTACTAATACATTAACCATGTGAGCATCTAATCACTTTATGAGAAACTAACTATCAGAAAGAAAGCACATATGTAATAAGATAATGGCAAGCAAAATAATTCATCTACCATAACCATGAATTACATAATAACACAACGATTTATCTCCGTCATGAAAGCAAAGAACATCAAGACATTGTACCAGATAACTTGACAACAAAATTAATTTCTATTACTCATTACTGCATCATTCATGAAACACGATAGGAAGTAGTTCTTCTCCAAGTCCAATCACATTGAATCTAATGGAAATAGTTTGTCTCTGGTCCAGAAGGACTTCTAAATTCATAACAGTCTCAAAATAATTCTCCACAGCAAAAAGAAGGAGTCCTTACAACAACCATCGACCTTTTTCTAATTGGCCGATGTCTTTAGTTATAATATGGAGTTCTAACTGAAACTAACAACTAATTGTAGTTTAAACAAAAAAAATATCGCCACGTGGTGTCATTTTCTAATACATTCTTTAACAGTCGTCCTGAGACACTTCTTGGAAAGGGTGATTTCTCTCGTATTCAGTCCAGCTGATAAACAATCTTTCGCAAGTTTGGGCCCATGGAAATATATGCTGTTCCATCGGCACCGTGTATATTCCCCTGATGTCTGCTGCATGCACTCGATACTTTACTAAGCTAGAGTTCAGTTGCTGTAGCATGGCTCAGGATTTGATCAGATGTTCTACAAATTGTCGTACTTGCCTTGGCTTCACATCGACTATTTTTGCTAACTCTTTGGTCCATAGGGAATCTTGTTCTACATGTAGCCTAACCACATCGTTTAGATCAATGAAATTATCGGGGGTGCTGACCTCGGGGAGATTTGCATTCTATATCGTTCTGTCGATCCTGCTTCAAAATTTATTTCGGGTTCATTGGTGAGATCCCTGAGCATGCTTTGTTCAGTGGTTTTGGGGATCGTTCCTGCAACCGAGGTTGAGATAGTTTAGCGATTGAGCGAATATGACAAATTATACCAACAAACATAATCGATCGATGCGTACCTGTGAAGTTCATTATTCTCAATCGTTTTAATACTTACTTGGTCCCGGTTGCTCCTTTGAATTACCCATAGTGTCTTTTATCCACACCATCTCTCCTCTTCTATTTAAATGAGTCATGTCATCACGCCCAAGCATGGAAAATCGAGTATGGTGGACATGAGCACTGGAACCGTCATAGTAGTTGCTCGACCTCTGGGACTGGGAAAAGACACCTGAGTTGAGCGTGCGCGTGTATGCTCCCAGAAGGTCGGATACCTTAGCAAGGAGGTTGTTAAATGCCTCCAGAATCCGTATTACCAAGTGTGTCAACTGTCAACCGTCAATAATGGAAGCTGGGGGCTTTAAAGAGATTGAAATTTTCATACTGCGCATTCTCCACAACTTTGATCGGTGGTGCTTTAAGCGTTCTGTATCACATCCGGCGAGAAACTGTGACACGTTAAGTCTTCAAGGCATCTTGTCACGTAACATGAGCACTCTTTTGGCACACTCTAGTTCACTTCTTTGTATGGCTATAAATTCTGGGAATTCTGTGGGAAATTCCACGCATACGTCGAGTTTGTGCCTCTGTGACGCTGATCTGGTGTGTTTATTCAGGCAAGACTCAACTCAATGGTTCTTATCACCTGTAGGCATCCAAGCCACCACTTTGTTGCATTATGGAATCCTCCCCTATCAAGGGACGGGGTTTGCAAGGTAGCTGGAATGCCACGTCCGAGCCCCAACGTGCTTGGGACTCCTTCTTACTGGCTCCCAGTGTCTTTGAGGATTCGACAGGAGGTACAAGAATTTGCTCGGGGAAGGTGTTGGTGCTTCTAACAGAAGTTGGGGTGGAGGGAAGTATGTTTGAATGAGGTATTCTTAGGGCCATTCCCCCATAGGAGCAGACACCATGGAGAAGAGGGAGGCCCAAGAAAGACACAGGAAAAAGGGAGGGAGATCACCCCCGATCTGATCTGAGTGTATACCCGACCGCTGGGGAATCTACGACGCTTACTAACTGGTCAGGGCTTGTGGAGACTACTAGTAAAAGAAGCGGGGGATGAAAGGGGAGGTTAAAAGGAGTCAATTCTCCCGTTAAGAGTCACATTCAGGAGTTAGAGCAGGCCCAACTCATGATAGCTGAACTCTATCAAGAAAATAGGGAGTTGTGGAACTAGTTGTTGGCGAAGAACCATGGAGTACTGATGTCGCAGGGTTGTGGAGGAAGCACAGTCTAGCTCCAGAGATAACTTCAAGAATCTCAATACACATTTGTACAGTTGTGCGAGGCACAGAGGAAGACATCGAACAAGGAAAATGAAACATTACATGGTGAGAGAAGCAGTCCGAGAGAGGGTGCGCGCGCAGGAGATGCATAATGGGTGGCCCCCCTGTTTTGGGTTTCCCACAGTTACACTCAACATTTCTTCCCTCTTGTTGTAAGAGTTATTTTTGTATTCTCACTGTGACTGGGTCGGTCAGTAAAAATGCCGACGATATCTATTCATATGTAGCCCAAGTTTGGTGGGAAATTTTCTAGTTGTATGAAAAACTTGAAGCATCTTGAATGTATCACGTCCCATTTTGGATGTAAATTAACTGCGTTCTTTTATTTAAGTTTTTTCGCAGATCATGTGATTTTATAATTGTTACTTTTTCCAGTATGAAATTGTTGATATGTTTTCTCTAGAACTTCCGACATTGATCGATGTTGACATGGCTTATTAACCCGGGGTCGCTTAAAATATTTGAGCATAAAATATAGCATTTGCATGATGGGTAAGGATTTCACTTAAGGGCTCTACTTACTTCGAAGGCACTAAAGGAGGAAGATAATTTCAAATGTTGGGGATTGGTAATTTCAAATGTAAAATTTGAATGTGTACTTTATCTTCTAACTCTCCGACGTCGAAATTGCTTAGGGTGTTGGCGATCGACGATATCACTTTCCTCTTTGCGCGATGCTTATCTCTTCTTTTTCCTACCAAAGCTGAATGGGTCGGTCTTTGGTGATACCTCTGCCAAAGTTTAATCATAAGAGAAAAGACTTTCTATTGCCGACGACGATGAAGATCGATGTTCGATGTTAATTAAAACTCCTCAAACGACTTTCATCACTTTTAACATTTACCGATGCTGAACTCCTGAGTGCGTCGGGGACATATTTAGTGTTCCCATTCTTTAGGTAGATTATGAAGAACCCTTTAACGATCAAGATGATTATTTGCTGTATGTTCAGGCAAGATTTAGAATGAACATAAAAAATAAGCGCAAGTATCAGTTTCATACTGAAGGCATAACAGATAGTATAAAGGATCAAGTGGTACCCAAAAGTAAAAAAAAAATGAACATAGACTTTTAGGGTGTGTTGAGTGCTCAATAGGTATCACGTTCTAGAAAGAGAATGGAGCGATGATGCCCATCATCCCATGGAGTATCTTCCATAGACATGACTGACATGATCATCTCATCAGTAGGAAATATCACGTGGAATGAATGAGGAGATAAATCACGGAGAGAAGGAGGAGAGGGGGTTGTCAATTGAATATCTTGATAAGTGGATTTGACCAGACTTAAAGGCATCTTGTCGCCATAACGAAGGTAATCACTAGGGCTAGGTACTACCCATGGGTCGTATGACTCAGGGGTTTCATGAACAGTGGTGGATATCATGTTAATAGAGGCAACAAAATGAGGGGGAATATCGGGTTGTGGGATTGGAAATGTACCCATCAAAGTCCAATCTTTCAAAAGACCCACTCCGACATTCTCGTAACCGGGAGGTGTCTTTGAGATAAAAGGTACGTTGCTAGTATGGGAATTAGAATTAAAGAAGGCTAGTTGGTCAACAGTAATGACCTTTCCTTGGTGCGGGAATCGTAACACACAGAAAAGGGTAGACACAACTGGATGCATGGAATCAATCCATCTACGGCCAAGTAAAAGGTTATAATCAAGAGGTGCATCGAAGACCTCAACCTCGACATTGACCAATTTACCTTCCATTGTAATAGATAATGAGGGAAGAACATCGTAAGTTTTAAAACCTGTACCATTGAAGGCCTTAAGTGTATTGTGTGATTCGATGAGGGTAGGAGAGCTAATAGCTTTCCAAAAAGTGACAGACATAACACAAGTCGAGTCTCCTTCATCAATAACAGTTCTATAGATATTCTTGTTTTCAAAAAAAAACTTGGATCTGAGACGCTAACTGAGGAGGGAGTCTTGGAATGTGATCTTCCCAGTCAAAGATTATTAAATTAGTATATGTGGGATCAATTCCACCAATGTCCTTTAACAGTGCCTTTCGTTGAGAAAGACAACTTTGAAGGAATTCAAGCGCTGACATCGCGGAAGGTGCTTGCGTAAGGTCTTCTAGAATACTGTAGTTTTTGGAAGTACGTGTGTGAGGATTAAATGCATAATTTCGAACAACACCCTTGGAAGGAGGGCGAAGGAATGTATCGAGACCCGGTCATTCGAGATGAAGAGGACTGTTTGGAGGTGAAGTTGGAGGACAAGGATGAACCAATGAAGGTGGTATATCATCAACTTTCTCTTTTGATGGAGAGTAATGTTTGGCTCAAGTTGCGATTGCAACTTCTTTCTTTTTAGAATCACCAGTACACATAAGGATATAAGATGATGTTGAAGGAGAAGATTGGTCATGAATGACCAATTAGGCCTGCTGCTAAGAAGGGAAAGGTTGTGACAAAATGATAGGTGTAGAAGGTTTCTCGGTCCCTTGGAGGAACTTAGTAACCTCAATGCGTCTCGGAAAATCTTTCGTGTAATGATTGTCACCACAAATAAGGCAGGGGTAACGAGGTTTATGTTTATCTTTCTCATAAGCGGTTTGTGTTTTGGCTTTATCAGATTGTGGATTATTATTCTTTTCTTCCTTATTCTTACCCTTCGTTTTCTTTTTATTTTGATTCTTTCTGGTAGGCGTGGATTGAACAGAATTAACCTCAACAGTCTTACCGGTGGAAGGAGTAGGAGTAGGAGTATTTTTCACATTAGAATTATTAGATTTGGGATTGGTGTGATCGACGTGTGTGGAATGAGCCTCAATATGAAATGTGCCAATCACACCATCAACAACATGAGAAGCTGCTAGAGGTGTCGAGGTAGGAGTTATGGAAGGACAAGGAGTGTCAGGGATCAAATCGTAAAGTGTTCCCGTTTGCGAATAAACGAGATCTAGATACTGAGCACGAATAATTGCCTGCTCTTTAGTGACAAAACCACCCATGGTGACATCACGAGTGATAGGTCCAATGAGTGATTTAGTAAACCACTCAACCAATTGTTGATCATGAAGAGGAACTTTGATCAAACATCTTCTCCTCCTCCAGTCATGGGTGTGATCAGAAATATGAGTGGGTGAGGATTGTTTAAAAGAACTCAAAATTTTGGTTCCTGTCTTGTATCAAATTGGCAACTGGTAATGTGTCAAAAAGGCCATGGCTAGGGTGTTAAAGTCATTAAATAAACCTCATGGTAACTCGATGTACCATTTTTCTGCCAAACCTGTGAGAGTTCGTTGGAAAAGTTGTAATCTGATGGAGTCATCCATCAAGGAGTTGGATGAACACCATAGATGAAAAGTCATAACATGATTATTCAGATCTTCTCCCGCTCGACTGTCAAACTTAGGAATGTCAGATGGTAACTTGGCTGGTATGAAGGGACAATAGGGAGAATGTAAAATAGGATCATTCAAAATCCTAGATAGATCAGACAAATCCAAAGTGGCCCGAAAAGGAAACTGTTTATTCACTTGAGGAAACTGGTAGTTTTGAGGAGGAATCCCCGTAGGTATACCAGTAGGACCATAAGAAATATTCTTATAATTAGACAGTTCGACAGATTTGGTTGTGGAGGCTTTTGAGGCATATATCCCACAGAGTTGGGTTGATTAGGGATGTTCCCCTGGAAAGGAACATTAGACTGAAAGTTTTGACCCTAAGTGGGATTCAAAAAACCTGGATACGGTTGATTGAGGTTAGGGGGCACAAAAGAATTTACTTGAGGATGTTTCCCCCCAGATGGTTGTAGATTTGCTAGGAAAGGAAGATTCCAAGGTTGAGTTTGTAACACATGTATGTTAAATTGGGTTATGGACTCCAACTTGAGGTTTCCCCCCAAGTTGAGGTTGTGCCCCAATCTGAGGTTGTCCCTGAAATTGAGGTTTCCCCCCAGCTTGAGGTTGGCCTCCAACAAGAATCTGGAAACTGTAAGTGATAGAAAGACATGTGCCTCCAAATGGATTGGAGCCACTAGGGCCAGGATGATGAGGTCCTCCTAACAAAGGTGGAGGAGGAACATAAGGCCCTCTAGAGAGAATCTGGGTAGGTGTAGGAAAAAACTGACTCGTAGCATTATACCCAGGAGGAACAAAGAGTCGAGAACCTCCGGATGGAACCTGGGTAGGGATAGAAATGGAAGTATTCAGAGATTTATACCTAGGAGGGAGTGATGGATTTGGTCTAGGTGGAAGTGGTGTCCCAATAGGATCTTGGGTGATGACCACATTCCCAGAAGAAATTGTGGTAGCTCGTGGGACCATAATAGAATGGGCCATCTGGAGAGGAAGAATCAAGTGAGAACCACCCAATAATGGGTCTGAAACGATGGTGACACTACTAGTAGTACTAGTGAAATGGTCTAAAGGTACCGTATAGGTAACAAACGTCTCAGGCACTTGCAATTCCATAGGTGGATCAGGACTCGCTCCTAGGTTGTCGTAAAGATCACGTACTGTCAAAGGGACAGAACTAGGATTATAAATTCCGACAGTGTGAACCGGTGTCCTAAATGATTCACTTTGAAAAAGTGTATCCTCTACTCCAGATCCTGTGTTAGGTCCGGTAGGTACTTCAGTATTATCAACAACAACAATTTCTCCGGACGAGTTCATCTGAAGTATACGTGTGTCTTGTCTAATATTCAATAATGGATTTGGGGGAAGTCAGAAAGCTTCTAAGGAATCCGAAGCTATTATGAATCCCTCCAATGAGTGTGTGATTCCAACTTCATAATCTACTTCATTGTTGACTACTCCCTCAGGAGAGCCTTCTGGTGAGTTAGGAAGCAAAGGTCGGTAACCTTCCGGATTTTCTGGGGATAGTCCTTGCATCCTACGTGAACGACGAAGGTCAATGTTGTCTGAACCAAATAAAGAACGAAAAAAAATCTATGGCCAACTAGAGAAAACAAACAACACTCACTAATAAAATCTAGCAATCAAACCAAGCAAACAAACTTTCTTGCTTCAAAGTCACTAGTTGGTGATGAAATCCAATGTCACAAAATCAAGACAATAAGGGGCTGGGATAAGCGGGTGGAAAATTTACGTTGACAACCTGCTTAACAGACTTACACCTTGGTGCAAGCTCCCACACATAATCTTGGGTATACCCTCCAAGGATCCTGAGTGAGTTTGGCCAATGTTGATTCCAGGTACCGTGATGACTTGCCCCTCCATAGTCACCTTGTGTAAAGACCTTAAAGAGATAGGCTACTAAGGTTACCAACTACAACAATGATTCCTGGGGAAACAATCAATAGTCTAATCCACGTGCAAAGGCAGGGTATCTAGCCTGAAATCAACTTGAAAGGATTCCACTCATAATTGTGGGTATACCTTCAAATGACCCCCAATAATATGCACAATCTCTACACCAAGACCAACAAAGAAGGGTGAGTAACTCTGCTAGTCTTAATGCGACCTCACGTTTGACCTTTGCATGAGAAGGGCTTCCCAGGACAAAATGTAGCAATTGGATTTGAACTCTCCCAATCACAAGATAATATTGTGTGTTTTGATGCTTTGGAGAGTGTGCCTTACAATCTATTCCAAAGCACTATCCTAGATAATGTTGGTGAAAAATATCCCTAGAAAATAAAAATTACTAATAAATTTTAAATTTACGCTGAGTTTTAGAGGCTGTTGTTTACTCAAAAGGGAGATGAAGATAAAACTGATGATGTTGTGACCTTGACCCAATAAAATGCAAAAAGAGATGAATGCACAACTTTTCAATTCAATGAACTCTAATTACAATAGGGAGAAGGTATTCCTTTGAAGTACAAAAAGCTACAAATTGCAATTTCTTAATTCTAAATGAATACAATTCCAAATAATCATGAACTACAAAATTTTCCAATTCTTCTCTTTAACAACTATTTCGAATGTAAATTTTTTATTAAGAGATATTACTAGAAAGAATAAATGAATTCGGTTCTTCCTTTTCAAAAAAAAATCAGAGAGGTGATGATGAAAGGAAAAAGTAATCCAAGAAAATCAAGACATTCTCAACACAATTCCCAAATCGAACTCTTGACATAGACAAAAATGAAAAAGACAAGAAAACCTTTTGTTATATGCAAGCAAAAAGTGTTTCTTAATCAATAAACAATCTGGAAAGGAAAATCAATCCAAAACTTGAAACAAACTAAAGACCCTTCGTCAACAAGCACTCAGATCAAGATCTGAGATTATATCCTTGTAACAATGAGCACAAGTAAAAACTTGCAAAACCCAGAGAAAGACTTTCAATCATTGAAAACCAATCACAAGCAAGCTTCAAACTCATGAATCAATCAAATACTAGCATAAGAAGTTCACCCCAGGAAACTAAGGAAAATCTGGGGGAAATCCTATGGCGTGTTAACTCAACCACCTCGAGAAGGAAAGGCCGTGCAGGTTTGTGGGTTGTGGCTCACAGGAAAACCTTAAGTTCATGTTTTCAAAACCATGAGGAAGTGATTGCAAAGGTAAAGGGCCAAAAAGGTAAATATTTTTAGGATTGCGGGTCACGAGAAGGTCTTGGTGGTAGGTAATTTGAAATCCCACAGAGAATAAACCACAAAGAAGAGTCCTCCAAGATTGACGACCGCGATGAGTCATAAAAAGGTGTATGCTCGATGTGTCACGAAGAATAGTTAGTGATAAGAAGAATCTGATTGGCTCATGAGTTTTAGTCTACGAGTAATTATGAAGGCATGCTAAGTTGACTTGTTCGTAGAGGAATTCCAAGAGAAAGAGCCAGTAGGATTGCGGGTTTTTGGGTCATGGGCTTTGAGGAAGTCTGGATTAAGGGAAACTTGATCTCCCTGATGGAAAATGGGAGTGAAGGTAATTCTGACAGGTCGTTGATCCATATTATTTTGAGCATGAAATGAGAGCATAGATATAAAAAAGAAATATACAGAGATATTACAAGAGAGACAATAATATAAAAGAGATATATCAAAAATATAACAAGAGGCACATACATACAGTAATACACAATTTCTATGAATGAACGAAATGTACAAAACTGTAAAATTACAGAGTGAATGAACTCGCTAGAATGGTGGCATCTTATCTCTGAGAAGATATGTGATGGCTACGCTCATTTGAAAGAATATGATGATGATGTTTACAATGAGGCTAGAAAGGACTTTTTAACATAATGAAAATCCAAAATCCTAACCTCGAAAGATGAAAATCCAAAAGGTTTGCGGGCCCTGATGGGGGTAGTTGATACGTCAACTTCCCGAGGGCATAGATTTTTCATATGATCTCCGTTTGGGGCGTTCAACACCTCATCGAAAAGGTCTATATGAGAAGTACAACTTCCATTAAGGACGAGGATAATATGTTCTGAAACTCTGCCCCCCCAAAAGTCCAAAAAATAATCGTTTAGGGCCTGAAAATGACCCCTAAAATTTGGGACTCGAAAAACTGTAAAACAATTCCAAAATGGAAAACTATTCTTTGAGCGAGTGGAATAGGTGGGTGGCCATCAATATCCATCTGGATCAACCCTTCCTCCTTAGGAAACAATGGTATCCATTTCATTGAGTTCCCATAGGAGATGGGGAAGCGTTTGTTGAATCTAAACTTTGGTGAACTTCTTGCCTTGCTGGAGAAGTTGTGATGCTTGGCTTGTGGAAGGATATCATGAACTTGATGTTTGAGGGGTTGGACCTTTTTAACTAGTTTGACTGCATGAGATGATGGTGTGCAGTAGGAATCTTTGTGTTTTTCTTCAATCTTGTCGAATTGCTTCTGCTGGATAGAAGGGGCTTGGACCAATGATCCAGGACGATCTCGGTGGCCACCCACCTTTTCCAACTGGCTCAAAACATTTTTTTGGCAACTTACTATTTTTAGCATTTTTTCGGTTCCTGAACTTCCAAGGCCATTTGAGGGCCTAAATGACATTGTTTCACGATAGAGAACCTCAATGATAGTTGAATGCTTTGATTGAGTGCCATAAACGAATCTCCTCATCAATACCTTTCTAACGAGATATCGTGCACCCTAAACAAAGATCGTATGCAAAATTTACGACCCCAGGAAGATGTTGTACTAACTTGCCCCAACGGGGCCCACATAATTTTTGGAACTTCATCTCCTAGGGATAATTTTTTGGATGTATAGGGTTTTGGAATTCATGTTTATTGTAAAAATTCCTTTAGAGCCTCATTGTATTTATCTTCTTGTGAATGAGCTTAGCCGTCACATCTCTTCTCATAGATAAGCTTCCACCATTCTAGCAAGCTTGTTTTCAGTTTTCATTTTACAATTTTCAACATAATTATTATTTAATAGAAGTCAAGTTTTACTGTATCTCTGTTATTTTTCATTGTGTCTCTATATTAATGTTATGAATCTATGGTTTCATTTCATTCCACTCCTAAATCTGGATCAGTGGTATCAGAGCAGTCTGCTACTTGTCATTTTTTTTAATGCATGTCCTCGACGTGGTTAGGGTATAGAGAGTTGGGTCTCGAGCTTGTTTCTCTTGAGGAAAACTGCTTTCGCATGCCCAAGAAACCTCCCATGGTGGGAGAAAATAAAGATGATGGGACATGATATCCTTTCTGTGAGCAAAAGGAAATAGAGGGATCCACATTATTTGTAGTTGCACCCACTTGGGGTTCCTTCAGGGATGTTATTAAGGAACAATACTACCCTATTGGAAGTTATGATGACTTGTATACAAGATGGAATGCACTACGACAGGAAAGAGAGCAAAAAGTGCCATAGTTCAACAATGTCTTCCATACCTTGTGCACCAAGAAGGGTATCAAATATTCTGAGAAACATCTAGTGCTCAAGTACCACGATGGTCTGGATAGATACATCTAGATGAAAATGGAGTTTTTTGACCTCTCATCCTTGGGCGCAGCCTATGAATATGCCATCAAAACCGAGAAGAATATTAAAAAAAAGACACAACCGTTTGAGTTTAGAAACCCCTCACAACAGAAGCATGGAAATGGTATCCCCAACCCGCAGAAAAAAAGAGAGAGAAAATATGGGAAACCTCAGGAAAACCGGTCTAAGATACAAGCAAAGAAGGACAATGGGAAGACAAACAAAGATACCGGGAAGTGGTGCGACTTCCATAAGATCCCTTGGCATAACATTGCTGATTGCTACTCAAAGGAGTCATTGGTGGTTGAGGTAAAATCTCGTGAATCGGATGTGGGTTCTGACTCTAAGTCAGAACCAGAAAAGGGGAGACAGATCATTTATACAGAACCCGGTGCCACCGTTGCTACCACCAAGATCTACCCTGATGAACCTGATGAGCTAGAGGAAGGTGAGTGCCTCTTTCATTCAGAGATGTGGGTGAAAGGCATTGTAATGCACTTCATCGTTGATAGAGACAAGTAGAAGAACCTCATCTCTGCGTAGGTCATCAAGTGGCTAGCTTTGCCGACAATGCCACACCCACAACCCTACACTATCATATGGCTCAGTTAAGGAAGCAATCTTCACGTCAGCCAACAATGTCGCTTGTCATATGGAATCAATCCATTCAAAGATGAGGTATTATGTGATGTTTCTCCCCTTGAAGTTTGTGATGCTCTTTTGGGTCAACCTTATTTATGGAAATGTCATGTTGTATATGAGTCTATGCTTCACAGTCTTATTATTAGTTTGAACATGAAATTTTACAGGATACCTAAGGTAGTCCCACATAATGCTATTTCCTTGATCTTTGCCAAGCAATGAAGGAAGGTCATTTCTCAGACCGAAAAGTTTTTCTTCTTTGTGATTCTCTCTCAGAGTGAGCGAAAGATTGCAACCACATTCATGACCTCCGCGACTGACCTCTCCATGCAACAAAATCAAGTGGATAAGGTTGTGGAAGAATACACATAGTTCTTATCATCACTTACTAGGGTACCTATGCATTGTCAGGTCAAGCATCCCATCGATATGACGCCTGACACATGTAACACGCCCAACCCCTTAAGTACCCTTTTAAGGGACGGGGAATCAAAATTTATCTTTTCTCAATCATCTCAAATCCTCTTCCCGATATCTCCATCACCTTCTGCTTGTCAAGAGATTTCCAACAAATGTTACCATGCTCAAATATGATCTCTAGATTTGAAGTTATGCCCTTTCGAAGCTCTTCAAGAATCATTGGTAAAAGGGCATGTGTAACCCACGTGGTTTCACCTCATTCATACCATCCCACCTAGCAGGAAATCGACCAAGGTTTTCATCCTTTAGCGATGACATGGCCATTGGAGGGGCGGTTATAGGGAATGTTCCCCATGCCTTAATGATTACCGATCCTTCAACCCTTTGTCCCTCATGTGCATGTCTGAAACATTCTCGGAGTCCCGAAGTCCTGGAGTTCCCTAGCACTCTTACATCTATGGTGGAGATCAATCCATCATTAAATCCAATGGTTGAGATTCTCCCTCGTTCAACGCATAGGTTTAAGGGATTTCAGAGTTCGATGCTTCGACACTCTAGCACTAAATTCCCTTTTCTCTACTCACATATCCTCCAGATTCCTGAAACCCCGAAATCTTGCCACGTGGCTCTGGTCTTCGACACTATTGGAGCATATGTTCTAACACCCTAAGCCTCTCGGAGTTCTGAACTCTTGAAATCCTGGGGTCCTATTAACCATTAGGTCAAGCAAATGCGTACCAGGAGGTGACATGTGGTAAAATATGGAGATGACATGTGGCCCAATCAATGGGTGACATGTGTCATGTTCCAATTGGCATATAAGGTCTGTAAAAAGAGAAATTCAAGGTGACACATGGCATGCTAAACATGGGTCCATGTCACCCTAGGTGACGCCAATGAGCCATGTTACTCCGGACTAACAACCTTCGAAAGTCTCTAGCTTCTCCTACCTGCGAAATCACCTGGAGCTTCGAAGTCCGAACTCCTACCAACAACCTCCCAATATCTTTTATCCCATGGTCAAGACAGGTCCACGTAGATCCCCAGATCTATAGCCTCTTTTTCTTCGCGACTTTGACGTTTGAGGGTTTGGCTATGCAATTTCCTTTTAGTTCTTGGAGTGGTCAATGCTGGACTGACCACTGTCTAGATGGAACGATCAAGAGAGGTCCTGAAGCTTCTTCTGATAGATGGTCCTTGTCGCTTCACGACTTTGACGTTCAGGGGTTTGGATATGTAATTTCCTTTTTAATCCTGGAGTGGTCAGTGTCGGAATGACCCCGACGTAGATCTAATAGTCAGGGAAGATCCTGAATATCCTCAGATCTACGGTTCGATTCACTTCACGAGTTTGACGTTTAGGGTTTCCACCCATTTAACACTCTTTTTCTCTAGGATTCGTCAATGCTAGATTGAACTCGACGTAGATCCAATGGTTAGGGGAGATATCGAAGCATCCTCAGATCTACAAATCGTGTTACTTTGCGACCGGGTAGTGGATCATGGTTTAATGATGGGACAAATCCCATGGTCACAGTTAAAGTAACCACCAAATGTCTTTCAACCTCGCTGGTAATCGTACCAGTAGGTTTCCTTCGGTTTGTTTNATGTTGCAATGTTCATTCACCCCAGATCTCCAGAGTCTCGGAGTCCCGAATAACTTATCTCCTTTTTGAGTGTAACGAAGGGTTCCATGGACCTGGTCCTATGGAATGTTTTCAAGCTCCAGAGGCTACACTCATAACTCTTAGCCAATATTTGGTTAAGGCCGTGGGCATGATCCCACGGTCTCTTGGATGACTGGTTTGAAGGAAGCACCTTCCATTCACATAACTTAAGTTTTAAAACAAGGAAATGTATTTTCAAGGGATCAACGAGACTGAAGCATTCCAACGAAGTCTGCCCTGACTCTTTCACTACAAAACCAATCCTTGGGAAAATTCCCTTAAGAATTTTCCAACCAACACAAAAACCATAATCTTATTCCTAATTTTATTTGAATATCCATGTGTAATAGTTCTCTTGCTACTAAGCAAAAGAAAACATAAACCATTCAAATGCAGGGGTTCACAAAAGAACAATAAGCATTACTAATATTAATCATGCAATGCAAATTTTAGTCATAAACACAGACATCCAACCACTCATTTCAATTCTAATACACATGGTATATGAAATACTTATCTTTTACAGTCGATAACCGACCAACTAACCATGGGTGTTCACCTTTACACCCAACCGTAAGCTCAGATGAATTCATTCTTAGCGTTCTGGCCACCCCCGTGCCAAGCCATGATATCACTAGGGAACTTTTGTAGTTTCTCAGATATTATTTCTCTGTCACAACCTCTTCAAGGTTTATCATATGGTCCCTCAACATCAAGCTCACGACCTTCTGCTCAGGTTATGTTTTCTACAAAATTTCAGAGATCCTTTCTCTTGTTCTCTCATTTTAAACCAGAACAACTAAATCCTTCAGTTCTTCTTCAGAACCCAAGAGCCTCACACATTATCCTCTTTTCTCTCTGCCTATACAGGTCACACACCCCTTGTGGTCATGGTATCCTTCTTATCTTGCACACCCTCTCCTTTCCCCCCCAGGTTCTGGACCTATCCTATTCCTTTTGTTAGAAGGAACTCAAGTCAATTTGGGCCTGCAGGAAAACTGCACTCTGTGGTACTTTGAGATAATAGTTTTCTATCTCCTCATCCAGACTCTCCATGCTTCTATTCATTGGGGTAGTTGATTTTTCAACCACTAGTCCTTCTTTCATTAACTGATTTTTCTTTGGAATCAAGATGAGGCTTATTATTTCAACAAGGAGATTTTGGGTCATTTGACCTAATGAACCCTCTCTATAGTTTCCTCATTCTTTCCTCTAGTGATATCATGGTCAATACTTCAAGGTTTCACCCCCACAATTAGTTATTAGGAATATAAACAATAATACATTTACATTTTTCACATGCCATAGCATGGTAATCATAATTAATAATTAATTAGAAACTGGCGGAAACATGAGTATTGCAGTGTACCTCTACCCAATGGGCCAGTCTATCGCCACTCTCTGCTAGAAAATGAGGACATAAAGCATCAGATCCAAGAACTGCTCCATAAGGGGCACATCTGACCCAAATCATCACCTTATGGAAGCCTAATCGTGTTGGTGTAGAAGAAAGATAGGACATGGTGACTCTGCATTGATTACCGATCTCTAAATAAAATCACAGTGAGGACCTGGTACCCGATTCCCCGAATCAATGATCTCCTTGATTAGCTGAAGGGGGGAAAATGCTTTAGTAAGATTAATTTGAAGTTTGGCTACCATCAGATCCTAATATAAGTTATGCCCTTCCGAAGCTCTCCAAGCATCATTGGTCAAAGGGCATGTGGCACCCACGTGGTTTCACCTTTAGCGATGACATGGCCATTGGAGGGGAGGTTATAGGGAATGTTCCCCGTGCCTTCATGATTACCAAGCCTTTGACCCTTCATCCTTCCTATCCATGTATGAAACATTCCGGGAGTCTCGAAGTCCCAGAGTTCCCTAGCACTCCTGCATCTATGGTGGAGATCAATCCACCATTAAATCCAACGATTTAGATTCTTCCTCATTCAATGCACATGTTTAAGGGATTTCAGAGTTCGACGCTTCGACGCTCCGACACTAAACACCCTTTTATCTACTCGCATATCCTTTGGAGTCCTGAAACCTCAGAATCATGCCACGTGGCTCTGGTCTTCGATCCTATTGGAGCATATGTTCTAATACCCTAAGCCACTAGAAGTTTTGAAATCTCGAACTCTCGGGGTCCCATTAGCCATTAGGTCAAGAAACTATGCACCATGGGGTAACATGTGGTAAAATATGGAAATGACACGTGGCCCTATCAGTGGGTGACACGTTTCACATTCCAATTGGCATATAAGGTCTGTAAAAATCACGATTAAAGGTGACATGTGGCATGCCTAACATGGGTCCACCTCACCCTAGGTGACGTCAGCAGGCCACATCACTCCGGAATGATAGCCTTTGGGAGTCTCTAGCTTCTCCTACTTGCAAAATCACCTGGAGCTTCGAAGTCTAAACTTCTGCCAGCAACCTCCCAATACATTTTATCCCACGGTTGAGTTAGGTCCATGTAGATCCCCAGATCTATGGCCTCCATTGCCTCACGACTTCAACGTTCGAGGGTTTGGCTATGTAATTTCCGTTTTACTCTCGGAGTGGTCAGCGCCGGACTGACCACGATCTATATTGAACGGTCAAGAGAGGTCCCAAATCTTATTTGGATCAACGGTCCTCATCACTTCGTGACTTCGATATTCGAGGGTTTGGCTATGCAATTTCCTTATTACTCCTGGAGTGATCGCCATTGAACTAACCATGAGGTAGATCCAACGGTCAGGGAAGATCCTGAATATCCTCAGATATATGGTTTTCGTCACTTCATGAGTTCGGCGTTCATGGTTTCCACCCATTTAACACTCTTTTTCTCCTGGAGTGGTCAACGTCGGACTGAACTCGACGTAGATCCAATAGTTAGGGAAGATCTTGAAGCATCCCTAGATCTATGACTCGTGTTACTTTGCGACCGAGTTGTGGATCAGGGTTTAACGATGGGATATATCCCACGGTCACAGTTAAGGAAACCGCCAAATGTTGATCAACCTCACTAGTAATAGTACCAGTAGGTTGCCTTGAGTTGGTTTTGAACATTGCAATGTTCATTCACCCCAGATATCCGGACTCTCATAGTCCCGAATAACTTATCTCCTTTTTGAGTGTAGCGAAGGGTTCCATGGATCTGGTCTTATGGAACTTTGTCAAGCTCTAGAGGCTACACTCATAAATCTTAGCCAATATTTGGTTAAGACCATGGGCATGTGCCCATGGTATCTTAGACGAATGGTTTGAAGGAAGCACCTTCCGCTCACAAAAATTAAGTTCTAAAATATGGAAAGGTATTTTCAAGGGATCAACGAGACTGAAGAAATCCAATGAAGTCTGCCTCAACTCTTTCATTACAAAATTAATCCTTGGGAAAATTCCCTTAAGGATTCTCCAACCAACACAAAAACCATAATCTTATTCCTAATTTCATTTGAAGGCCCATGTCTAATAGTTCTCTTGCTGGTAAGTAGAGAAAAACATAAACCATTCAAATGCAGGGGTTCACAGATGAACAATAAGCATTACTAATATTAATCATGCAATGCAAATTTTAGTCATAAACACAGACATACAACCGCTCATTTCAATTCTAGTACACAGGGTATATGAAATACTTATCTATTATAGTCGATCACTGACCAAATGACCGTGGGTGTTCTCCTTTCCACCCAATCGTAGGCTCAGAGGCATTCATTCTTAGTGCTCTGGCCACCCTCGTGCCAATCCATGATATCACTAGGGAACTTTTGCAGTTTCTGAGAGATTCCTTCTCTTTCACAGCCTCTGCGAGGTTTATCAGATGCTGTCTCAGCATCAAGCTCGCGACCTTTTTTGCAGGTCATGTTTTCTGCAAACTCTCAGATATCCTTTCTCTTTCTCTCTCATTTTTAACCAGAACAACCAAATCCTTCAGATCTTCTTCAGAACCCTAGAGCCTCATGCATTATCCTCTTTTCTCTCTTCCTATCTAGGTCACACACCCCCCTATGGGAATGGTCTCCCTATAGTCTTGCACGCCTTCTCCTTTTCCCCCCAGGGAGGTTCTAGACCTGTCCTATTCCTTCTGTCAGAAGGAACTTGGGTTAATCTGGGCCTATAGGAAAACTGCACTTTGTGGTACTTCGGGCTAACAATTTTCTATCTCCTCAACTAGACTCTTCATGCTTCCATTCATTGGGGTAGTTGATTGTTGAACCACTAGTCCTTTTATTAACTTATTTTTCTTTGGGATTAGGACGAGGCTTATTATTTTAGTAAGGAGAATTTGGGTCATTTGACCTAATGAACCCTCTATACAGTTTCCTCACTCTTTTCTATAGTGATATCATGGTCAGTACATCAAGGCTGCATCCCCACAATCAGTTATTGGAAATATAAACAATAATACATTTACATTGTTCACATGCCATAGCATGGTAATCATAATTAATGATTAATTAGAAGCTTGGGGAAACATGGGTATTACAGTGCACCGCTACTGAATGGGCCATTCTATCGCCACTCTCTGCTAGAAAACGAGGACATCAAGTGCCAGATCCAAGAAATACTCCACAAGGGGCACATCTGACCCAACTCATCACCTTGTGGAAGCCCAATCGTATTGGTGCAGAAAAAAGATGGGACCTGGCGACTCTGCATTGATTACCAATCCCTAAATAAAATTGTAGTTAGGAAATGGTACCCGATTTCTTGAATCAACGATCTCCTTGATCAACTGAAGGGGGCCAAATACTTTAGTAATATTGATCTGAAGTTTGGCTACCATCAGGTCCCAATAGAACATACATATGTATGGAAATTTTCCTTCAAGACAAAAGAAGGTCTTTTTGAATGGCTGGTCATGCCCTTTGGTTTGAAAAAATCCCCAACAACTTTCATGAAGATTATGGACGATATCTTGCAACCTTTCACTAATTATTTTGTGGCGGTGTGTCTAGATGACATCCTCATATACAACAAGTGTCACACACCCACTACGACAACTAAGATTTTTATTTATTTTTCTTAATGTCTTTTCTTCGAGGAACAAAATCCCTGAATTACTATGGGGCCTAGCGTAGACCTTCCCTTCCCTTATCCTCCCCCATGTGATTATTGGCTATGACCACAGGCCTTACCAAAAAGGTGCTTCCGGATTTTTTGATTCGGAGAATCACGATGCAAGCGTTCCCCTATTCTTTGTCTTTCGAAATGCCGAAACTTGAAAGAGTCTAATTGATCCTTAGCTCCTCCCTTGGGTCGCTTTTCATATGACCGGTCCTATGGCTTGGTGCTGGTCCTCTAAATTCTTTAGAGGTTTCGCGATTCGGGAAATCGTGATGCAAGTGTTCATCCTTTCCCTTTCGAATCCCCAGAACCCAAAAGCCCAGTATCATCCAGATTTATGGTCCAGATCGTTGACTTGATCAACGACCTGGATTAAATCTCGGCATTCTACCTTTCAAGATTTTGGCGGGGTCTTCACTCCTATTTCCCCGATCTTTAGAACCCTGGACGCATTAGATCTTCGCCAAGTGTCCGTACAAACAGACGGTCCAGATTCTTTCGGGACTCCTCCTTCCTGCCACAAGACCCTGTCCGGTGAACTAGGGCTCATCTACAGAGCGCGTCGAGATTTCGCGCACTGGGAATTCACGACTTGCGAAAACAAAGGGTCTTGCCCTTGGGTTTCTCGGGTGCCAAAATTCCAAAACCCATTCACGCTTAAGCCAATTCGAGATTTCGCATACCGGGATTTCGCGACTGGCGAATATGAGGGAACTTGCCCTTGGGTTTCCTGGGTGTTGAAACGCTGAAACCCATTCCCTCTTAATCTGATTCAGGATTTTGCATACCAGGATTTCGCGACATGAGAATACGAGGGAACTTGCCCTTGGGTTTCCCGTGTGCCGAAACGCCGAAACGACGAAACGACGAAAACCCATTCACGCCAAAACTGATTCGGGGTTTCGCATGCCGGGATTTCGTGACTGACGAAGATGAAGGGTCTTTCCCTTGGGTTTCCCGGGTGCCGAAACGTCGAAACCCATTCACGCTTAAGCCGATTCAGGATTTTGCATACCGAGATTTTGCGACTGGCGAATATGAGGGAGATTGCCCTTGGGTTTTCCGGGTGCCAAAACACCAAAACACCGAAACCCATTCATGCTTAAGACGATTCGGGATTTTGCATATCGGGATTTCATGACTGGCGAATACGAGGGAACTTGCCCTTGGGTTTCTCGGGTGCCAAAATGCCAAAACACCGAAAACCCATTCATGCTAAAACTGATTCGGGGTTTCGCATACAGGGATTTCGTGACTGGCGAAGACGAAGGGTCTTGCCCTTGGGTTTCTTGGGTGCCGAAACGCCGAAACACCGAAACGCCAAAAACCTAAGGGAACCACTCTCTCTTGTACAAGGTTTCTAGACTTAGATCACAAAATCCTTCAACGGGTTCATGGGTAATTATCCCCAGGCTTGGTGACTTGACTGAAAGGCCTTCCTAAATTACCGAGCTATGAACTCTGTGACAAGGGTGAAGTAAGCTTGTATGTTTACTAAAATGGTAGTCCTTTCAAGGAACTCACTCTGACTCTGGAATGCGAGGGAACTTCCTGGAAGGAGGTGCCTTCGAGAAATCAAACCAGGGCATAGCATGATTCAAGTAAATGGGACAAATCTCAAGGGAACGAACTCGTAATCTAAACTTATTCATTCTATACATAAATCTATTATGGTCATATAAGTATAAGCATGCATCCATTATTTCTGATCAAAACACCAGGCAAACACTTCTATACATAAATCATTTATGAGTGTACAAACATGAGCATGTGTCCATTATATTCAATTCAAGATACGAGATATAAACACTTATCAGAAAAAACACCAGGTATGACGCGACTGCTGAGAGGGGTGCTCGTTTCCACCCAACCATAGGCTCAGTGACTCCAAACGAATTTACCACTAGCCACCCCCGAGCTAGACCACGATGCTCGAGATTCAGTCTCCTACTTCCAGCTCAACAGAAGTCAAGGACGAAGGTTACTCTCCGTCTCCTTTATTCAAAATTCCCTATATTTCTTGAGTTTCTCTCGGTTCTCTTCCGTGATATCTGTTGCGCGTGCTCTTCCCTCTTTTTCCTCCTCCTTCCACACTTCCTCTCTTGCCTTTTTCTCTGCAAGATTGCGTGTGGCGAAAATTTCCCCATCCATGGTCAAGTCTGGGGGTTGTTACGAATGGAAAGTTCACCCCCAATCCCCTCATTAACTCTTGAGGAGCCTCCCCACCTACCTATCTAATGGGAAATCCATTCTAGGGTCAGAGAGCTGCTTTGATCTTTGAGCAATTAAAAACCAGTACGGTACTGGCCCGATGGAAGTTAGCGCAACCATTCCAGGTCCCTTCCACCATTTCTCATTAGCCATCGTGGTCTCTTTTAGCACATCCCCCTCCCAGTAGTCATGCAACACATAATCATAACATAATTTACATTCATCGACCTTCTATACAAAGGTCCGTCAAATCAAACATTCACATCTTTTGTGTTTGCCATAG
>SNQJ01S0103491.1:60092-70257 GCA_010110895.2 Picea sitchensis
ACGTTCTTAAGGTCTTCCCACCAAATGGAAGCCTTCCCATTCAGGTTGAAAGTGGCTACTCGGGCCTTCAAATTTTCCGAGAAGTCATGGACTCTGAAATACTTCTTTAGTCCAAGCAGCCAGGCCTTTGCTTCCTCTCCCTTCTTTATTTCACTGTCGAAAGAGGGTGGTTTGGCCTTCTTGAATTCTTCGAGATTATGATTTTTGGAATGATTTTGCTTCTTCCATTTTCTTCGGGAATAAGAACTAGTTCTGCTACTAGAAGATCCCTCCGAGTCGCTAGTTTCCTTTCCAGGGGAATCGTCTGACGCTTGTCCCTTATCTCTAGGGTGAACCTTTCTCGAGGTGCTCCTCCCAGTGTGGCCACTTGAAGAACCATGTTTCCATATCCCAGGTGCGCTTCAACTTCTCTTTGTCTGTCGTTGGTCCGCGTGACTGGTGTTAGGTCCATGCTGCAATTGTCTTTGTATGTCGGATAAGCTCTACAACAAGACTACATTAATTTCTGTTTGCTTCTCTTGCTCTTTTATCAACCTCTCGTTGTCTGCCTTGCAGAGCTGTAGTTCGACCATGAGGCTTATCACAGTCTCAGCTAGATCTGGAGGGGTCTCTACCGCTCTCCTTTCGTCAGACTCTTCATCTCTACTGTGGGAACCATCCCCCACTTCGTGGTGCGTCACCATTCTATGCATCTGCAGTTTCCAGTAGTTGATCGTCCGCTTGTTGTGCAGGAAAAACACTTGTTGTTAGTCACCATTATATTCATTCACAATCAGCGCATAATTCATATATATATATATATATTTTTAAATTCATACACACAATAGGAAATTTTCATTCTTAACTTCGGCTTTTGATAAAGGGGGTTAAGGTAGAGGGTTACTTATTTTAAGAGTACTTCCCATGGAGTTTCTGCGCAACTCGTTCATGAGGCCAAGCAGGCCAAGTGTTGTAACCATGCTCTGATACCAATTTGTCACACACCCACTACGACAACTAAATTTTTTTTTTTTTTTTTTCTTCACGCCTTTTCTTCGAGGAACAGAATCCCCGAATTACTATGGGGCCTAGTGCAGACCTTCCCTTCCATTATCCTCCCCCATGTGATTATTGGCTATGACCACAGGCCTTACCAAAAAGGTGCTTCCATCTTTCGCGATTCAGGGAATCGCGATGCAAGCGTGCCCATGTTATTTGTCTTTCGAAATGACGAAACTCGAAAGGGTCTAACAGATTCTTGGCTCCTCCCTTGCGTTGCTTTTCATACGATCGGTCCTATGGCTTGGTGCTGGTCCTCTAAATGCTTTCGGGGTTTCACGATTCGGGAAATTGCGATGCAAGCGTTCCTCCTTTACCTTTCGAATCCCCAGAACCCGAAAGCCCGGTATCCTCTGGATCTATGGTCCAGATCGTCAACTTGATCAACGACCCGGATTAAATCTCGACATTCTACCTTTCAGGATTTTGGCGGGGTCTTCACTCCTATTTCCCCGATCTTCAGAACCCTGACGACATTAGATCTTCACCATGTGTCCCTACAAATGGACAGTCCAGATTATTTCGGGACTCCTCCTTCCTGCCATAAGACCTTGTTCGATGACCTAGGGCTCATCCACAAAGAGTGTCAGGATTTCGCGTACCGGGACTTCGTGACTTGTGAAAATGAAGGGTCTTGCCCTTGGGTTTCCCGGGTACTGAAACGTTGAAATCCATTCACGCTTAAGCTGATTCAGGATTTCGCATACTGAGATTTCACGACTGGCAACTACGAGGGAACTTTCCCTTGGGTTTCCTGGGTGCCGAAATGCCGAAACCCATTCCCACTTAAGCCGATTCATGATTTCGCATACCAAGATTTTGCAACTGGTGAATACGAGGGAACTTGCCCTTGGGTTTCTCGGGTGTCGTAATGCCAAAATGCTGAAAACCCATTCAGGCTAAAACGGATTCGGGGTTTTGCATACCCGGATTTCGTGACTGACGAAGACGAAGGGTCTTTCCCTTGGGTTTCTCGGGTGCCGAAATGCCGAAACCCATTCATGCTTAAGCCGATTCAGGATTTCGCATACCGGGATTTCACGACTGGCGAATACGAGGGAACTTGCCCTTGGATTTCCTGGGTGCCGAAACATCGAAACGCCGAAACCCATTCACGCTTAAGCCGATTCGGGATTTTGCATACTGGGATTTCGTGACTGGAGAATACGAGGGAACTTTCCCTTGGGTTTCCCGGGTGCTGAAACGCCGAAAACCCATTCATGCTAAAACTGATTCGGGGTTTCGAATATTGGGATTTCATGACTGGCGAAGATGAAGGGTCTTACCCTTGGGTTTCCCAGGTGCCGAAACGCCGAAACGTCGAAACGTCGAAAACCTGAGGGAACCACTCTCTCTTGTACAAGGTTTCTAGACTTAGATCACAAAATCCTTCAACGGGTTCATGGGTAATTATCCCCAGGCTTGGTGACCTGACTGAAAGGCCTTCCTAAATTACTGAGCTATGAACTCTGTGACAGGGGTGAAGTAAGGTCGTATGTTTACTAAAACGATAGTCCTTTCAAGGAACTCACTCCGGCTCTGGAATGCGAGGGAACTTCCTCGAAGGAGGTGCCTTAAGGAAATCAAACCAAGGCATAGTGTAGGTCAAGTAAATGGGACAAATCTCAAGGGAATGGACTCGTAATCTGAACTTATTCATTCTATACATAAACCGATTATGGTCATATAAGTATAAGCATGCATCCATTATTTCTAATCAAAACACCAGGAAAACACTTCTATAAAGAAATCATTTATGAGTGTACAAACATGAGAATGCGTCCATTATATTCAATTCAAGATACGCGATATAAACACTTATCAGAAAAACACAAGGTGTGACGCGACTGCTGAGAGGGGTGCTCATTTCCACCCAATCGTAGGCTCAGTGAATCCAAACAGATTTACCACTAGCCACCCCCAAGCTAGACCACGATGCTCGAGATTCAGGCTCCTACTTCTGGCTCAACAGAAGTCAAGGACGAAGGTTACTCTCCTTCTCCTCTATTCATAACTCCCTGTATTTCTCAAGTTTGTCTCGGTTCTCTTCCACAATCTTTGTTGCGTGTGCTCTTCCCTCTTTTTCCTTCTCCTTCCACACTTCCTCTCTTGCCTTTTTCTCTGCAAGATTGTGTGTGGCGCAAATTTCCCCATCCATGGTCAGGTCTGGGGGCTGTTATGGATGGCTGGTTCACCCCCATCCCCTCATTAACTCTTCAGGAGACTCCCTACCTACCTATCTGATGGGAAATCCATTCCAGGGCCAGAGAGATGCTTTGATCTTTGAGCAAGTAAAAACCAGTACGGTACTGGCACGGTGGAAGTTAGCGTAACCATTCCAGGTCCCTTCCACCACCTCTCATTATCCATCGTTATCTCTTTTAGCACATCCCCCTCCCAATAGTCATGCAACACATAATCATCGACCTTCTATACAAAGGTCCATCAAATCAAACATTCACATCTTTTGTGTTTGCCATAGTTCTTGGCCAATATAGTTATTTTTACAGACTGGGGGAAACAAGGTGTTATAGCAAGACTTGCACAAAACACTTGCAACATATTCAACAAGTTTTGCGCACTCTGCAACAACACAAGTTATATGCCAACTTGGAAAAATGATCGTTCGGGATGGACATGGTCCAGTACCTAGGATACATTGTTGATGCACATGGTGTGAAGGTTGATCCAACTAATATCCAAGTCATCCGTGACTGGCCATCCCCAACCACGCTCAATGAGCTTCAAAGCTTCTTAGGCCTTGCCAATTTCTATCGCAGGTTCGTGTTGTGATTATCCCATATCGCATGGGCCCTCAGCCAAATAACCAGGGGTGGTGGCAAGGAAAAAATTGTGTGGGTCCTGTCCCAATAGAAAGCATTCAATGATCTAAAGCAACACTTATTCTCAACCTCAATGCTTTAATTAATTGACCTGCAACAACCCTTTGAGTTCAATAAAAATGCTTCATACTATGTTGTGGGCGCAGTCATCACTCAACATAGCCACACCATGACCTATCATAGTGAGACACTATTAGATGTCATCTGTAAGTACCCTAATTACGACAAATAAATGTACTCCATTGTGCAAGCCTGCCACCAGTGGAGGCATTACATTCTCGGGAAGGATACAATCATCCATACTAATCACAAGTCGTTGCAATTCATGCAGACATAAGGAAAATTACAGAATGACGACCATCATAAGTGGTCCACATATTTTCAACAGTTCCACCTCAACATCGAGGATAAAACTGGAAGTACCAATCGAGTCACGGGTTTCCTTAGGCGACCTCCAGTTGTGGAACTCACTATAGTGTTAGAATCTTACGACCACAAGACCTCCGGATGGCCGCACCTCTATGAGACAAATCCTGACTTCACCAACACCTATCAGATGTTGGGCGCAAACAAAGCTGCCACTAATTTCCATATTCAAGATGGGATGTTGTGCCATCTAGGCCATATCTGTGTTCCATCAAGCGAGTGAGTGAAGATGATTTTGGAATCCCACTACTTTCAGGTGGGAAGACACTTCGGCATGGAAAAGACAATGGTAGTGCTACAGTGACATTTCTACTGGCCAAAATTACGACAGGATGTCAACAAGTATATCCGGTCCCGCACTTCCTATTTTATTGCTAAACCGACCATTAAGAAACAAGGCATGTAAACTCCTCTGCCTACTCCTGATAGGCCCCGGGAATCCATCCCAATGGACTACATGTCAGGCATTCCATCCACCAAGGGGAGAAATGACTATGTTTTTGTGGTTGTTGATCACTTTTCCAAGATGGCGATTCTGGCTGCCTGTAAGAAGATAATCATAGTGGAGGCCACTTCCAAGCTCTTCTTTGAACAAGTGTGGGTACACTTTGGGATCCCACAAACCATTAGCTCATATCGGGACAACCAATTCCTCAACACATTCTGGTCGAGCCTCTGGTCACTGCTGGACACCAAGCTCACCAAGTCCACTACATTCCACCCCCATATGGATGGACAAACCAAGGTCGTGAATCAAATGATCATGCACATCCTGCGCATGTACAATTCCAAGAACCCTCACACCCGTGATGAGAGTTTTCCCTATGTTCAACACAGCTACAACAAAGCCATACATATCTCAACCAACCACAACCCCTTTCAGGTGGTGTTGGGATTTCAACCATTGGGTCCCATGGATGTTTCACTACCCCTTGCGACCACCCAGGAAGACTCGTCACATGCTCCAAATGGAGCTGAAAAATCCACCCGATTCATTGAGAGGATCCAAGACATCCTCTAATAGGTTTAGGATATTTTACAGAAGTCCAATGCCAAGTAAAATCAACGCCATGATCAACACTGTGTGCCACACCAATTTCAGGTGGGAGACAAATTTTGGTTGCACTTTCAGAAAGAATGCCTTATAGGGCCTCGTCAGAAGCTTCGTCCACTCCATTAGGGACCTTACACCATCACCAAGGCTATGGGTAACAATTCTTTCGGGCTCAACCTTCCCCCCTTCCTTGGATTTCACCCAGTGTTCAATGTGCACATCCTTTGCCCTTATTTTCCACCATTATTGGACACCTTGGAGATAATAAAACAATTGAAACCAACATATCTCAACCATAAATTCATGGAATAGGTATCCACTGATCAGATCATGGACAAACAGGTCAAGGGCACTCACCAGCAAAGGATCCATATTTATCGGGTTTTCAAAGCAGGGAAACTCTTGCACCAAGGAAAGTGGCTCACCCGGGGTCGTAGTGGTTACAATTTCCTTCTGTTCACCTTCTGCCCGAATCATGAAGAAGCTAAAATTTGTCATACGAGAGACGAATTTGATGCCTTTTTTTGTCAAAACAATAGTTAGAACTACCTCTAGTATCATATAGAGATGATCCCCTAGAATAAAAATGACACTACATGGTCGAGACTCATAAACAACATGGCGCTTCCACATATATGGATGGCCCAAAATAACATCACAGACATCTAACAAGGAAACATCGCACAATACCTCAACCTTGAAGGGCCTAATGCTGTAGGATAGGTGACACTATGGCCACTCGATGTTGTATGGCTGCGGGTGTGGTGTTGTTGGAAATTCCAATTTTTTGATGACCTCTATTGAGATGAGGTTCTTTTGGTTTCATATATCAACAATGAAATGAAACATGGTTCTCTTTACCCACATTCGTGAATGGAAGAGGTGGTCCCCCTCTTCAAGATCTGCTGGTTGGATCGTTGTGGTTGCTACAGTGGCAGTGGGGTTTGCATCAATGATCTGTCTACTTCCATTATTTTTTGAATCAGATCCTGAATCATGGTTCAACTCTTTTTATTTGATCTCGACCACTAATGATTGTTTTGAGTGACATCCATCAATGTTGTGCCAGAGGATTTTGCAGAAATCCTACCACTTTACAATGTCCTTCTTCATCTTTCCATTACCCATATTTCCTGTGGCTTGGACTAGTTTTCTAGAGGATGGTTTTTAGGGCCACCTTTACCATACTTTGGTTGTTACATATTTGCATACCTGAACTCCCATTTGTTCTGGTGCTTAATTTTCTACTCTATTTTGACAATATATCAATAAGAACTTCCTAGCGATGAGATGTCCATAAACTCCATTTGGATGTGCCTATTTAGAGGCCCACAATATTTCATAATGAAATTTCGTTCAAAATATTTGATACCCAACTTGGTGTGCAAGGTAGGGAAGGTATTGTTGAACTCTGGGACTACTTGGCCCCTCTCTTGATGCAGTGTTGTCCATCTCAAGTACTGGTCTTCACAGTTTCCAACAAGGTAATATTGTTCCTTGATGACATCTATGAAATATTCCCAAGTGGGTTCGACCTCGAACATTACATAATCTTCTGTGGAAATTTTCTCACAGTAAGTTTCCCACCAATTTTTGACATGGAGGAGATCCTTAAGGAGCCCGAAGGTGATATTTTCCCTGTCGAAAAAATTATGCACAGAGAAATATACTTCTAGAAGGTTTAACCCTTTTCCTAGAGAATCCACATCTATCTGACCTTCAATTACAAGAATATCAAAACTAACTTGTACCTTGAAAGGAGTGGTGCCTCTAAAGTGGATTCTTGATGAAGACACATTTGCTGTTATCGATAGCCGTCGAAGGGTTTGGGAAACATTATCCATCATTTTGTTCCTCTGTCATGTGAGAGCTTGCTCAAGGAAAAAATTAATAAAATATTCTACTCCATCATTTCTCTTTTGGGTTTGTGAGAGAGATTTTCCTCAAGAGAGACAAGATTGAGACCCAACTTTCTATACTTGGACCTCGTCGGGGACATGCACTGAAAAAAATGACCAAGAGCAACATGCTCTAATACCACTGATCCTGATTATTTTGAGCATGAAATGAGAGCGACGATATAACAAATAAATATATAGATATATTTCAAGAGAGCCAATAATATAATAGATATATATAACAAGAGGCATATATATACAATAATACAATTTTTTTATGAATGATCGAAACGTACAGAATTGTAAAAATACATAGTGAATGAACTCGTTAGAATGGTGGGAACTTAACTTTGAGAAGAGATGTGACTACTACACTCATTCGCAATAAGAATATGATGATGTTTACAATGAGGCTCCAAAGGCCTTTTCAACATAATGAAAATCGAAAACCCTAACCCTGGAAGACGAAAAACCAAAAGGTTTGCGGGCCTCGATGGGGGTAGTTGATACGTCAACTTCCCGACGACATAACGTTTGCATACGATATTCATTTGGGGCATTTGATACCTCGTCAGAAAGGTCTATCCTCTATTTACAAATTCCGCTGGGAGTTAGGATATCTTGTAAAGAACCCCTGCCCCCCCAAAAGTCCAAAAAAATGTCATTTAGGCCCTCAAAACCACCCCAAAAGTTTGGGACTCGAAAAAATGTAAAATACTGCCAAAATGGAAAATTGTTCCTTGAGCTAGTGAAATAGGTAGGTGGCCACCAATATCCATTTGGATCAATCCTCCCGCCTTAGGAAACAATGGTCTCCATTGCATTGAGTTCCTGTGGGAGATGGGGAAGAGTTTGTTGAATCAAAACGTTTTTGAGCTTCTTACCTTTCTAGAGAAGTTGCACTGCTTGGATTATGGAAGGCTGTCGCAAACTTGATGTTGGAGGGTTTGGACCTTTTTAACCAGTTTGACTACATGAGACAATGGTGTGCATAATGAATCTTTTTTCTTTGATTCAATCTTGTCGACCTGCTTCTGCTGGATAGAAGGGGCTTGGATCGAAGCCGTAGTTGTCACAATTTCCTTCTATTCACCTTTTTCCCAAATTGCGAAGAAACTAAACTTTGTCATATGAGAGATGACTTTGTTGCACTGTTTTGTCAAAACAATAGTCAGAACTACCTCTGGTATCCTATAGAGGTGATTCCCCATAGTAACAATGACACTATGGGGTCGAGACTCATAAAAAACATGGTTCTTCCACATATATGGTTGGACCAAAAGAACATCACATACATCTAGTAGGGAAACATCGCACAATAGCTCATGCTTGAAGGGCTTGGTGCTGTAGGATAACCGACACTATTGGCTAACTCAAAGATCTCATCCCTAGCGAATCCACCCAATGTTGTATGGCTACGGGTGTGGTGTTGTTGGCAATTCCAACTGTTTGACGACCTCTGCTAAGATGAGGTTCTTTTGGCTTCCACTATCAACAATGAAATGAAACAGGGTCCCCTTTATCCACATCTATGAATGGAAGAGGTGCCCCCCCTCTTCAGTATCTAATGGTTCTTTTGGTTGTATCATTGTGGTTCCGAGAGTGGTAGTGGGGTCTGCGTCGATGATCTGTATCCTTCCATTATTTTTCTAAATTAGATTATGAATCAGGGTTCGGATCTTTTTCTTTGATCTCGACCACCAATGATTTTTTTGAGCGACATTCATCAGTGTTGTGCCAGGGTTGTTAGAAAAACAGGAACACGGAGAAATAAAATAAAACGAATGCGGAAATAAAACACAAAAGACACACAATACAATAGAGACACAGATATACATGGTTCACCTAGTGTGGTCTACATCCACCAAAGATATTTCCAGGTCCTTCCTTTTTGTTATCCAACAAAATGAAAGGATACAACCTACAACAAACCCGTCGTAAATTCCTCTTCTCTCTCTCAGAGTCTCCTCTCTCAGAATACAATATTCACAATAATACACAACCACAATACAATTCCCTCATAAAATAGGGTTTCCTCCTAGGGAAAAAAACCCTAACATAATCTCTACCGTGAGATCTGTGACTTAATGATGAATGGTCAAGATTGACTATGCAATTAGAATATACATTTATAAGACAATTTTTCCTTCGGGGGCTTCTCCCCCGAACCCTCGCTGGCCCCCGGACCCCGTAGGGGGGGAAATCCCCCCCTGAAACCCCCCTGCATGGAGGGGTGTACAGTATTCATAGTGTATAAACACGAGTGAAAACAAAGACCTCTAAATCAAGAATATAATCAGGCTCCACAACCAACAATCTCCCACATGGAGACTGATCACAACAACTCCAATGCTGTTGTACATATTGGACTATGATCCACCATGGACCTGGAAAATTTCTCATCTTCACCTTCATGCTTGAAGGCCAACTGAAATTGAGAAGGAACTCAATTTCTCCCTGGTTACTCCCTTTGTTAACATGTGTGCAATATTCTGGCTAGTATGTTTCTTTTCCAACTTCAAATGTCCATCTTCCAAGACTGATCGTATAGAATGGTACATGAGTTGTATATGCTGTTGATTAAGGTTGGTTGTCATTGATTTCAACCCTTGAAGAAAGCCCCACAACACAAAGGTTTGCGTAATGGACCCAAGATTGTTTGATGTAAATATGACTCATTATTTTCTTGTCATGGTTGATAAGAAGTAAATATGGATGAACTCCAAAGTGGCCCCCTTATGGTGAAAGCCCTCACGGGAAGACGCTTTGAGGAGTAAGAGAACCCATGCTTAATTGTGGAATAATGAGATGAAGGATATTTAATTTGTCAGGGAAACTATTCTAGATGTATAGTTCTTGTCATTCCATTTCCGGTGGTATGTAGAACGTCACATAACTCCTCACGG
>SNQJ01S0103492.1:14329-39036 GCA_010110895.2 Picea sitchensis
TCGTGGTTTAAATTGCTTCCGCAATAATAGTAGAAGCGATTCTGTATTTAACAAGTTGCGGTAATTGTTAGATCAGGAGAATCGCAGGAATACATTAATTTGTATCGAAATTTCTACAGATACCTAAAGGCAAGTCTCTTGTACTCGCCAGTCCCGAAACCCTGACTTGCGAAACCCCGAAATGATAGAGTGTGGAAAATTTATGATGTTTCAGAGTTTTGGCTCCTGGGAAACCCAGGTGCGATACCTCCTGTCCTCGCATATCGTGAAATCCTGATAGGCGAACTCCCGAAATGGATTAGCACATATAGTTTTGGTGTTCCGGTACCCGGGATTTCCAAAGGTCAGTTTTCCTCGTATTCGCCAGACGTGAAACTCCGATGGAGGAAACCCCAAAATAAGTTTGGTGGATATAGGGTTTTCGGTGTTTCGACACCCGTGAAACCGAAGGGTAGGAACCCCTTGTCCTCTTATACCACGAAACCCCGGTATGTGAAACTCCGAAAGGTGGAGTTTTAGGTTCTAATCTGAGGCATTATTAAATGTGACTATCTGTTGGTTTCTTTTGGATTTCGGCCCCTCGAAAGATAGAGAGCAGGGGAACGCTTGCATCGCGATTCCCCGAATCGCGAAAGTTGGGAGCACCTCTCCGGTAAAGCCTGTGGTCATAGCCGACAATCACATGGTTAAGGACAAGGAAAGGTAGGGTCTGCACCAGGCCCCATAGAAATTCGGGGACTCTGTTCCTTGGAGAGAAGAAGAAAAAGCCGAAAATTTTAGTTCCTGTTGTGGGTGTGTTACAAATTGGTATCATAGCATGGTTACAACACTTGGCCTGCTTGGGCTCATGAACGAGTTTCAAAAAGACTCCATTCGAAGCACTCTTAATAGGAGTAACCCTCTATCTTAAACCCCCCTTAATCAAAATTCGAAGTTGAGAATGAAAAAACCCTATTTTGTGTATGCATGTGAAAAATATAAATTATGTACTAGTTATAAATGAATATAGATATTGACTAACAACCAACGTTTTTTTCTTTGCACACAAGTGGAAGATCAACCGCGGGAAATTAAATACATATAGAATGGTGACTCACCATGAGGTGGGGGAGGGATCCCACAATAGATACAAAGAGTCTGACGAAAGGAGGGCAGTAGGGACCCCTCTAGATCTAGCTGAGACTATGAGGAGCCTCATGGTTGAATTGCAGAGCTGCAAGGCTGACAATGAAAGGATGATAAAAGAGCAAGAGAAGCAAACAAAAATTAATGCAGTTTTACTGCAGAGCTTATCCGACATACAAAGGCAGTTGCAACATGAACCTGAGACATAGAAACATGGTCATGTCAGTGGCCACACTGAGAGGAGCACCTCGAGAAAGGTCCACCCCAGAGATAAGGGACAAGCGTCAGACGATTCTTCTGGAAAGGAAGTTGGCGACTCGGAGGGATCTTCTAGCAGCAGAACTATTTTTCATTCCCGAAGAAAATGAAAGAAGCAGAAACTTTCCAAGAATCATAATCTCGAAGAGTTCAAGAAGGCTAAACCACCCTCCTTCGACAGTGAAATAAATAAGGGAGAGGAAGCGGAGGCCTGGCTGCTTGGACTAAAGAAGTATTTTAGAGTCCATGACTTCTCAGAAAACTTGAAGGCCCAAGTAGCCACCTTCAACTTGAATGGAAAGGATTCCATTTGGTGGGAAGACCTTAAGAATGTAAAAGGGATTCACAAAGAAGACCTGTCTTGGGAACGGTTCGAGAAATACTTCAGGAAGAAATATCTGTCGGAAAAATACTTCGACAAAAAGACTAAAGAATTATATGAACTCAAGCTGGAGCAACTTACCATAGAGGAATATGTCAGTAGATTCCTCGAGTTGCTTAGGTATGTACCCTACATAAAATCAAAAAAGGCAAAGGTGCAATGCTTCATCAGTGGACTACCTAAGGACTATCAGAATAGGATTGAATTTGATGAACCAAAGACCCTAGAAGATACTATCCGGAAGGCAAGATATTGTTATGAATAGCTTGGGCACTGGACAGGACCTCGGGAAGACTAGAAGCAGAATAATAGTTCGGGATTCCAGAGAAAAGGGTTTAAATCCCCAAGATTTAAGGACTATAAAATAAACTCAAGGATGAGCTTCCCAACCCGAAGTGCACACCAACAGAACTTTCCCTCCTTGAACGGAAATAAAATTTCAGGAACTGCCTCAGTAAAGATTGATAACCCAAAGAGAGAACCTTTGAAATGTTGGGGTTGTGGAGACGAACATCTACTGAGGGACTGCCCACACCGACAACAAAACAGCCGAATAATTTACAACGTTCAAGAAGCTACCACCATCAATGACGTGGCCAGGAGTGTGCCACAAATTTATGTAGCCTTGGATAATAACCAAGCTGACCACCAAGCTTCAGTGGTGGAAATCGAAGGTATGATCACCAACCATCTAGTGTCTATTCTGATTGACCCTAGTTCAAATTTGAGTTATATAGCCCCTAAGGCTGTTGATAAATGTAAACTATAGCCACATAAAAATGCCAAGCCATGGTTGGTACAGTTAGCCACCAACACCAAAAGAAGGGTAGCGGAGGTCATACCAGCCTACCAATTAATTATGGGCGAATTCCCCACCCAGACAACCCTTAACATATTACCCCTGGGATCATATGATCTGTTGATTGGTATGGACTGGCTAGCCACCCTTAAAGCTAAACTAGACTGCTACCATAAAACCTTGGAATGTGTAAGTGAAGAAGGAAGGATAAAAACCCTTCAAGGGATCCAAAAACCTATTTCAGTGAGACAAATATCAGCACTTCAAATGAGAAAGTATTGCAGAAAAGGATGTCCCCTATATGGAATACAGGTGTTGAAAACAATTGAAGGTGAAAAACCAAGCATCGAAGACATCCCCACACTGAGAAAATATGGAGATGTATTTCTAGAAGAGGTACTGGGTTTACCTATGAGAAGGGACATCGACTTTTCAATAGAACTTGCGCCAGGAGCGGTGCCAGTGTCTAGGACACCCTACAGGATGAGCACACCTGAGCTAGTTGAACTTAAATTACAACTGAAAGAAATGATGGACAGAGGCTATATCCGGCCCAGCGTGTCTCCGTGGGGAGCACCAGTCCTGTTTGTGAAAAAGAAAGACGGTACCCTCCGACTGTGTATAGATTATAGATAACTCAGTAAGGTAACCATAAAGAACAAGTACCCCTTACCCAGGATCGATGACTTGTTTGATCAATTGGGAGGTGCCTCTATCTTCTCGAAGATTGACTTGAGATATGGGTACCATCAAGTATGAATCAAGGGCGAAGAGATCCAAAAAACTTCCTTCAGGATGAGATATGGTCACAACGAGTTTGTGGTAGTACCATTTGGATTGACCAATGCCCCTGTCACTTTTATGTGCTTGATAAACAATGTGCTCAACAAATTCCTAGACAAATTTGTGCTGGTTTTTATTGACGACATATTAATTTACTCCAATAATAGAGAGGAACATGAGGAACACCTTAGGCTTGTGCTTCAAGTTCTAAGAGAACATCAACTCTTTGCCAAATTTAGTAAGTGTGACTTTTTCCAGAATAAAATACATTACTTGGGCCATGTCCTATCTGAAGAAGAGGTAGCAGTAGACCCTGATAAGATTAGGTCTTCAGTTTTCATTGGAAAAGCCACAGTGTAGTCATGAAAACTGAAAATCCCACCCACAACAATCTCACTCATAAGATTAGGTATATCATGGAATGGACTACCCTGAAGGACGTTTTAGAAATCAGATCCTTTATGGGCTTGGCAATATACTATAGGAGATTTATAAAAGGATTCTTCAAGATTGGGAGTCCAATTATTGCCCTCCAGAAGAAGGGGACAAAATTCACGTGGACACAAAAATGTGAAGAAAGATTTCAGACACTGAAACATCTACTGACCCACGCACCCGTGCTGAAGATCGTTGATTCTGAAGATGACTTCCTCGTGTGCACAAATGCCTATAAGGAAGGGCTCGGAGGAGTCCTTATGCAAGAAGGAAGTGTGGTTTTCTATGAATCCCAAAAATTGAATGAGCACAAAGTCAACTATGTGATCCATGATCTAGAGCTAGTCGCCATAGTGCACGCCTTAAAAATGTGGAGGCATTACCTCCTAGGAAGAAAATTTGTACTTATGACAGACCATTGTGGATTGTGATATCTGTTTGACCAACCAAAGCTCAATGCCAGAAAATATAGGTGGATGGCCCTCCTCAGGGAGTTTGATTTTGAAATCAAACATATTAAGGGAAAGGAAAATAGGGTGGCCAATGCCCTTAGCAGAAACATGAAAACAATTCACCTGGCAGCGGTAATCACCTGCGAGATGGATTTCAAGGAAAGAGTCATAAATGCACAAGAGACTGACACATTCTTCCAAAACATGACCTCGCACCTGCAGCAAGAACCCACAGGGATAAAGTATGGAGGCTACCAGATGATGGAAGGAGGTATGCTCACTTACAAAAATAGATTGTATATCCCAGATTGGGACGACTTGAAGAGGTTCATAATGGATGAACTGCACAAAAGACCCTACACTGGTCATCTAGGATACCAGAAGATGATTACGACCACCAGGAAACAATTCTATTGGCCTGGATTGAAGAAAGACATAGCTGAGTAATTAGCCAAATGCATAGAATTCCAACAGGTAAAAGCAGAACACTGACACCCAGCAGGATTATTACAACCTCTACCAATCTCGGAATGGAAATGGGAAACCATCTCCAAGGATTTCATCACCGGATTACCAACCTCGACCAAACAAAATGACGCCATCATGGTAGTGGTGGATAAATTGAGCAAGTCCGCTCATTTTATCCCCGTCAAGTCAAATTGTAAGACAATAGACATCGCCAACATATTCATGAAGGAGATATTCAGACTGCATGGTATGCCGAAAAAGATCGTGTCTGACAGAGACACAAAATTTACTTCCAACTTTTGGAAATCACTGATGGTGGGTTTAGAGACTAAGTTGTTGTTTATCACCGCCTATCACCCTCAAACCGATGGATAGACGGAAAGAGTGAACAAAGTTCTAGAAGACATGCTAAGAATGCATGTAATGCATAAACCGAACAAGTGGGAAGACTACCTGCCACTAGTGGAATTCGCCTACAACAACGGCTACCAAGAATCCTTAAAGATGAGTCCCTTCGAAGTCCTCTATGGTAGGCCATGTAATACTCTATTCAGTTAGAGTAATCCCATAAATAGAGTTACTATTGGACCCGACATGTTGAAATAAATGGAACAACAAGTGAATCAGATAAAACAAAATCTAAAGGTCTCTCAGAACCGACAAAAAAGTTACGTCGACCAAAAGAGAAATCCAAGAGAGTTCAAGGCAGGAGACCACGTATACCTCATATTTAGGCCCAGGAAGAGTTCCTTGAGGATGGGAGCCTGTGCCAAGTTGGCACCTCAGTATTGTGGACCCTTTGAATTTCTAGATAGAGTGGGACCTGTAGCCTATAGGCTAGCACTTCCTCCCACAGTAAAAGCACATAATGTTTTCCATGTTTCATTATTGAAGAAATATGCACATGATTCTAACCATATAATTGACTGGTCTGTGATCTAGGTGGAACCAGAGGGAGAATTCCTACCAGAACCTCAATGCATACTGGACAGAAAGGAAACCCCATTCAGGAACCGAACCATTCCACAGGTCAAAGGTGTAGTGGAAACATTTTGGCCCAGATGAGGCTACATGGGAAATGGAAGATGCCATGAAACAAGTATATACGATTTTGTTTACCCCTGTACATACATGTCATATTGATAGATAGAACATCGAGGACGATGTTTCCTTTAAGGCGGAGGGAATTGTAACACCCTGTTTCCCCCAGTCTGTAAAAATAACTAAACTGGCCAAGAACTATGGAAAACTCAAAGATTGTGAATGTTGAATTAACGGACCTTAGTATAAAAGGTCTGAGGAATTTAAATGATGTATGAATATATGTTGCATGACTGCTGAGAGGGGGATGTGCTGAAAAGTGACCTTGATGGTTGATGAGAGGTGGTGGAAGGGGCCAGGAGTGGCCGCATTAACTTCCACCGAACCAAACCATATTGGTTTGTACGTGCTCGGGAAAACCAAAGCTCATTATCAGACCTCGCAATGAATTACCCACCTGAATGGTAGGTGGGAAGGCTCCTCAAGAGTAAATGAGGGGATGGGGTGAACCTCCCATCAGTAGGAGCTCTCATACCTGACCATCTGACAAGGAATTTTGTTCCACACACAACCTCATAGGAGGAAAGAAGTGTGTAAGGGGGGGAGAGAGGAGCATACATACAGACACACACACGCAACATGAATCACAGAAGGAGAACTAGAGGAACTCCAGAAAATATAGTGAGTTATGAGCCGAGGAGAAGGAGAGTAACCTTCATCCTTGATTTCCGATGAACATGAAGTAAGAAATTGAGTCTCAAAGCATCATGGTCTAGCTCGGGGGTGTCCAGTGGTAAATTCGATTGGATTCGCTGAGCCTACGGTTGAGTGGAAATGAGCACCCCTCTCAGCAGTTGTTTTACACCTGGTGTTTTCTGATAAGTGTTCATGTCCTGTATTTCAAATTTGAATGTTCCTTAAATGCATGCTCATGTTTGTACACTTATAGATGATTGATTTTTGCATAGAAGTGTTTTCCTGGTGTTTTGATCAACAACAATGAATGCGTGCTTACACTTATATAACTATAATCGATTTACGTATAGAAAGAATACGTTTCAATTTTGATCTCGTTCCCTAGAGAGTTGTCCCATGTACTTGACCCTAGCCATGCCATGGGTTTTTTTTCCCCGAAGGCACCTCCTTCCAGGAGGCTCTATCATACTCTAGATTCGGAGTGAGTTCCTTGAAAGGACCACCATTTTTAAATAAATACTTAAGCTTACCTCACCCTTTTCACAGAGTTCATAGCTCGATGATTTAAGAAGGCCTCTCAGTCAGGTCACCCATCCTGGTGATAATTACCCAAGAATCCGTTGAAGGATTTTATGGCCTAAGTTTGGAAACCTTGCACCAGAAAGAATGGTTCCCTTTGAGTTTGGTATTTCAGTGTTTCAGCACCTGGGATACCCAAGGACAAGTATCCTTGTCCTCACATGTCATGAAATCCCAATTCGCGAAGCCCTGAAATGATATAGTGTGGTTTGAGTTTGGTATTTCGGCGTTTCTGCACCCAGGATACCCAAGGACAAGTGTCCTTGTCCTCACATGTCACGAAATCCCGATTCGCGAAACCCCAAAATGATATAGTGTGGTTTGAGTTTAGTATTTCGACGTTTCGACACCTGAGATACCCAAGGAAAAGTGTCCTTGTCCTCACATGTCACGAAATCCTGATTCGAGAAACCCCGAAATGATAGAGCGTGAGTAGATTTTAATGTTTCGGCTTTTCGGCACCCAGGACTCCCAAGGGTAAGTTCTCTTGTTCTCACCAGTCCCGAAATCCCAATTAGAGAAACCTTGAAATGGACCAGAATGGATGAGTTGTGATGTTTCGGCGTTTCGGTACCCGAGAAACCTAAGGGTAAGTTCCCTTGTACTCACCAGTCCCAAAATCCTGATTAGCGAAATCTCGAAATGAGCTTAGCGATGAATATAGGCTTAGGAGTTTCGGCTTCTGGGAAACCCAGGTGCGAGACCTCCTATCTTCGCATAGACCGAAATCCTGACTTACGAAACCCTGAAATAATAATAGTGCGGATGAGATATGGCGTTTCGGTGTTTTGGCACCCGGGATACCTAAAGGCAAGTCTCTTGTACTTGCCAGTCCTGAAACCTCGAATTGCGAAACCCCAAAATGATAGAGCGAGGAAAATTTATGATGTTTTGGAGTTTCATCTCCTGGGAAACCCATGTGTGATACCTCCTGTCCTCACATATCGCGAAATCCTGATAGGAGAACTCCCGAAATGGATTAGCACATATAGTTTTGGTGTTTCGGTACCCAGGATTTCCAAAGGTCAATTTTCCTCGTATTCGCCAGACGTGAAACTTCGATGGAGGAAACCCCGAAATAAGTTATGTGGATATAGGGTTTTCATTGTTTCATCACCTGTGAAACCGAAGGGTAGGAACCCCTCGTCCTCTTATACCACAAAAACCCTGTACGCGAAACTCCAAAAGGTGGAGTGCCAGGTTCTAATCGAAGGCATTATTAAATGTGACTATCTGTTGGTTTCTTTCATATTTCATCCCCTCAAAAGACAGAGAGCAGGGGAATGTTTGCATCGCGATTCCCCGAATCAAGAAATTTGGGAGCACCTCTCTAGTAAAGCCTGTGGTTATAGCCAACAATCACACGGTTAAGGACAAGGAAAGGTAGGGTCTGCACTAGGCCCCATAGAAATTCAGGGACTCTGTTCCTTGGAGAGAAGAAGAAAAAGCCAAAAAATTTTGTTCCCGTAGTGGGTGTGTTACACTAGCAGAAGAGAGGAAGAAATATTTAATCAAGAAATTAAATGACAAAGAAAACACACAGTACACATATATTTTACCCTAGAAACCCAAATGGTAAAATGAACATCCCTTCAGTGTCTTTCTCTCTTGTTGTCTTATTCATTCAGACTAAAATGTTACATGCCTAACCTTGGTCTACACCTAAGATAAAATCAACATCATACATTCTTTGTTTACACAAGAACAACCTTGTAGCCAATTCAACTTACATCTACATGACCAACAACCTCTAAATGATTGATTAGCGATTATCTTTTACAACATTACAACATGCCTTCTTTATAGAATTATAATAGGAAAAACCCTAAATAAAAGGCTCTCAAAGACAGTTACATATCCACACAAATCATTGGCTAAAAATATCATAAATCTTGGGATTCTGTTACAACCGACTACCAAGTCGGATTGCCAGTGGACTACAAATCATCCTTCATTCGGTCTTCAGTCAGTTTCCACTCGCCATCATGTCGACCTCTTGTTAGTTGACCTCTTCGACTTGTTTTTGATTTCTTTAACTTCGACTTTACCCATTCAAACCACCTCGACCTTCAAATTTTTGTCGGTGTCTTCAACTTCAACTTTACCCGATCGAACCACCTCGACCTTCGACTTTTTTTTTATTCCTTCAACTTGCTTTTTATTCCTTCGACTTCAATTGTCAGTCGATCCACCTCGACTAGAATTTCACTGAAAAGAATATAACAACCCAACATTCTCCCACTTTTTGTTTTCTTTGTTGAAACTGAGAGATCTTTGAACTCTCTTTCACAGACCTAAGGCAACAATGCCCATTTCCTCTCTGCACCAAGAGAACTTCACAACACTCATAGACATGGTCAAAGAGTTTTCTATGTTTTCCAATGTGTCTACTTTCTCCAGTATCACCTTGTTGTTTTTCACCATGTCTCTCACGAATTTATGGTATTGTACATCAATGTGATTAATATTAGAATGGTAAGATGGGTTCTTTTCCAGGAATATTTCACTTTCACTGTTGCAACTTATCTTCATATCTTTCTTCTCAAACTTAGTTCCTAAACACAACCTTTGCATCCATACTAATTATTTAATTCCATGAGTGGCTCCCATGTATTTAGATTTTGTGGAAGTCTGTTACAAATGTGTTGAGGTTGAGGTTGTTCAAAAAGTCAAGATACATGAGAGGATGGTGTGTAGAAGGAATATTTGCGCTTTACTGCAGCCTTGTCGACCTGCTTCTGTTGGATAGAAGGTTCTTGGGGCGAGGTTGTAGTTGTTGTAGTGTCCTTTTGTTATCCTTTTGAACAGATTGTGAAGAACCTAAATTTTGCAGTATGAGATACTACCTTGAGGCAATTTTTAGGTGGAACAGTAGTCAGAACTACCTCTAGTATTCTTTAGAGATGACCCCCCAGATAAATAATGACACCGTGGGGTCAAGACTCATAAACAACATGGTGCTTCCACATATATGGTTGGCCCAAGAGAACATCACAAACATCTAGTGGGGAAACATGACATAATACCTCATCCTTGAAGGGTTGGATGTCGTATGACAATCAACATTGTTGGATGACACGAAGATCTTGTCCTTGGCGAAGCTACCCGATGTTGTATGGCTGCAGGTGTGGTGTTGTCGACAATCCCAATTGTTTGAAAACCTTTGTTGATATGAGGTTCTTCTAGATTATGATATCAACAATAAAATGTAGTGGGGTCCCCTTCAGCCACATATGTGAATGAAAAAGGTGATCCCCCTCTTCAGGATTTGTTGGTTCTTCTGGTTGAATTGCTGCGGTCGCGACAATAGTAGTGGGGTCCACGTCAATGATATTTCCTTTACTAGTATTTTCAGAATCAAATTCTGAATCAGGGTTCAGCTCCTTGTCTTTGATCTCGATCACCAATGACTGTTTTGAGCGACATTCATCGGTGTTGTGCCAGGGGATTTTGTGGAAATCACACCATTTTCCGGTGTCCTTCTTTGTTTTCTGGCGACCCTTCTTTTCCTGTGTCTTGGACTAGTTTTAGGGAGAATTTGTGTTAGGGCCGTCTTTGTGATACTTTGGTTGTTGTGGATTTGCATACCCGAACTCCCGTTTGTCCTGGTTCTTAAATTTCTGCTCGATTTTAACAACATATCGATAAGCATCACCGAGTGATGATATGTCCAGAAAATCCATTTCAGTCTGGATGTATCTGTGTAGAGCCCCACGATATTTCATAACCAAATGTCGTTCGCAGTCTTTGATACCCATATTGGTGCGTAAGGTATGGAAGATATTGGTGAAATATGGAACTGGTTGGCCCCTCTCTTGTCGTAGTGTGGTCTATCTCATGTACTGGTCCTCATAGTTGCCAATAAGGTAATATTGTTCCTTTACTGCAACCACAAAAAAATCCCAAGTGGGCTCGGCCCCATATATTCTAGACTCGTCTGTGGAACTTTTCTCCCAGTAAGTTTCCCACTAATGTTTGACATGAGGGAGATATTTAAGGAGTGTGAAGGTGATATTTTCTCTGTCGGAAAAATTGTGAACAGAGAAATAACCTTCTAGCCGGTTTAACCATTTGTCTAGGTCTTCTTTATCTATCTGTCCTTCAAATACATGAATATCAAAATTAACTTGTAACTTGAAAGGTGAGGTGCCTCCAAAGTGGCCATTTGAGGAAGATGCACCTGTTTCTATCGACAGGCATTGAAGGATGTGGGAAAATTTCTCCATCATTTCGTCCCTCTGTCGCGTGAGAACTTGCTCAAGCAACAGACTCATAGGATTATCTTCTCTGTCATTTTTATTTTCTTCTGCCATTGAGGGTTTCTTGGGTGTGCGAGAGAGATTTTCCTCCAGAGAGACAAGCTCAAGACCCAAATTTCTATACTCAGACCTCGTCGGGTACATGCACTAAAAAATGATCAAGAGCAACTTGCTCTGATACCACTGATCTAGATTATTTTCAACACAAAATGAGAGCGGAGATATAATAAATAAATGCACAAAGATATCACAAATATCCAATAATATAGTAGAAATGTATCAGAAATGCAACCATAAACACAGATATACAGTAATACACGATTTCTATTAATGAAAGAAATGTACAGAGACTGTAAAAATATAGAGTGAAAGACTCACTAGAATGGTGGCAGCTTATCTTTGAGAAGAGATGTGACGGCTACTCGCATTTGCAAGAAGATGATTACAATGAGTCTCTGAAGGCCTTTTTACAATAAACAGGAATGACAAAAACCCTGGACATCCAAAAACCTAACCCTAGGAGATGAAGCACCAAAAGTCATGTGGGCCCTATTTGGGTAAGTTAGTACATTAACTTTCTCGGGGTCGTAACTTTTCCATACGATCTCCGTTTTAGGTGCATGATAGCCCGTTGGAAAGGTATCATTGAGGAGATTAATTTTGGGGGCTCAATCATGCCATAGTTTATCAGTGAGAAGCTCTATCCCAAAAAACCTTCATTTAGGCCCTCAAAATGGCCCTAGAAGTTAAAACTGCTAAAAATAGTAGATTGCCAAAATTGCCAGAAAAATGTTTTGATCCAGTTGGACAAGGTGGGTGGCCACTGATATCCATATGGATCAACCAGATATTTATATCTTCTCTATCTCTCCTAATCTCCATTCCTAGAATAAATTTCACTGCACCGAGATATTTCATGTCGAAATTGGAGGATACTTTCTTCTTCACCTCCTTTATTTCATTCATGTTGTTTCTAATGAACAACATGTCATCGAAATACAATGCTACATATATGAAATGCACACCTTCTTCTTTGGAATATATACAGTGATTAGCTTTGCTTCTCACAAACCCAAAAATAACGATGTATGTGTTGAACTTTTGGTACCACATCCTTGTTGATTGCTTTAGACCATAAAGGAATCTTTTCATTTTTCACACCAAATATTTATTTCCCTTTGCTAAAAATCCTTCATGTTGTTTCATGTAGATTTGTTCTTTTAGGTCCCCTTGTAGGAACACTGTCTTTACATCCATATTTTATATTTCTATATCAAATGATGCAACTAGAGACATTAGTACTCTAATGGAAGCTTATTTTTCAATAGGGGAAAAAATCTCACCGAATTTTACTCCTTCAACTTGGGAATATCCTTTCGCTTCCAATTGATATTGGAATTTCTCAACTTGACCTATTGCATTCATCTTCTTATTGAATACCCATTTTCTAATGACAAGATTTCTTCCACTGGGTAATTCGACTACGTCCCATGTCCCATTTTTGTGTAAGGATTCCATCTCTTTGACCATGAAGTCCTTCCATAGTTTTCCCTTTACTGAGTCGAATGCCTCCCCAATTGACTTGGGCTCATCATCAATGGCAACTAACATAATTGCAGAACGAAATTCAGGTGGACTATACCTTTCAACTGGTTTTCTTAGTCATTTTGACCTCCTTACAAACGAGGTTGATTGTTCCACCTCTTCTTCTGATTCAATCAACTCATTTGAATTGTCTTATTCCTTCCTCAGTTCAAATCGAACCTTCTCTAGATTATTATCCATTTGAATAATTTCTTCAGGCTCACACTTCCTTCCAACTTCTTTGAAGACCACATCTTGATTGTACACTATTTTACTTGATGTATGATCCTAGAGATTATATCATTTCATTCCTTCTTTGTATCCAATGAAAATACACTTGACTGCCTTCTTGTACGGATTGCTCCTCTTTTCCTTGGGAACATGCACAATTGCATCGCAGGCAAATAATTTGAGATTTCAAACTAAAGGATTCTTACCACACCATACCTCATGTGGATTTGTGTTGACTAGTGCCGACAAAGGAGACATATTCAACAGATATTTTGCAATAACGACTATCTTCGCCCAGAATTATTGTGTGAGCCCAACACCACTTAGCATGCTCCTTACCTTTTCCGTCAATGTTTTGTTCATTCTCTCAACAAATACCTTTTGTTTTGGGGCATACAGTGTGGTATTTTGGCATGCTATTCCACGTTTCTTGCAGAACTGATCAAATTCCTTTCCACAAAATTCACCATTGTTGTAATTTTTGAGCACCTTAATCTTCTTATTTGTCTGTTTTTCTTCGGGAGATTTAAACTCTTTGAATTTATCAAAAAACTATGATTTCTTCCTCAGGAAATTTATCCATGTCTTCCTGGAAAAAACATCTATGAAGGAGACATAATATAGGGATCCACCAAGTGAAGGAACCGAAACAGGGCCAAACACATCATTATGAGCCAACTCTAGAATATGATTTTCCCTTGTCGCTCTAGATGGGAACCTCACCTGAATTTGTTTTTCATATATACAATGTTCACAAAATTTGACTTCTAAATTATATTCAGGAAAATATTCGACCTTAACTTTTTTATGCATAGCTCAAAGTCCTTTTTCTCCAATATGTCCCATCCTCTCATGCCATATCATGGTCGGGTCAACTTTACGATGACTTGTCGAGTCAATTTGAATTGACTCAGCCCGAGTTGATTCGAGTTCGAGTTGATTTAAGGAACAATGATGTTGTTGCATCTAGTCAATTCTACACTCCCTAATAACTTGTATAGGGTTCCAATATGAACACCTTTCATTAACACCATCACACCTCTAACCATATTGCATAAATCCTTCTAAAATAGAGTATGCACCCCTGCATCACTCATATTGCTGACATATATCGAGTTTCTTTCCAAACCGGGAATGTTTAGCACACCTGGATGGGTTATACTCCTCCCATCATGCAGTGTCAGTCGAACTCTTCCTTGTCCCACAATTTTGGATGCCAAGTCATCCCGCAAGAACATATCTCCTCCTTATTATCGTTCATATTCATAGAACCATTCTCTATGTGGTGTCATATGATAGGATGCTCCTGAGTCTATCAACCAATCATATTGATTCAATTGGGTTCTATTAGATGATAGGTACACATCACCTCCCTTATATGCAGTCGTCTTTCTCTCAGTCGACTACTTCGTGTCAGATCCTGTATTGACTTCCATTTCCTTTGAATTGCAGTCCCTTTTGTAATTCCCATATTTACCGCATTTCCAACATCTTCTTGTCGACTATACATGGGATTTAGATATACCCTTCCACTTCAACTTTCTACCAGATAATTTCCCTTTATCTTTGTCAACTAGTCAACTTCTCACAACTAATGCATATTTGGTTGATCCTTCCATGTTATTCCTTCTCATTTCCTCTGATAGTAGAGATGAAACCACATATTCTAGTGCTAATTTGGTTGTATTAATCCCTATAGCCATGACTAAGTTGTCCTAGCTAGAAAAGAACATAATAGGATAACACATTTCGCCTCCTCCGTGATTTTAATATCCATAGAAGATAACTGGATTATAATGGTATTAAACACATTTAAATGCTTAGTCATCGAAATTCCCTCAGTGATCCTTAGAAGATATAGTTTATTTCTGAGAAACAACTTATTTACGATGGATTTTGACTGGTACAAGCTCCCCAACATGTCCCATATTTTCTTGGATGAATCTTCACCTGAGACATTCAGTATTATCGAATATGAAAGACAAAGTTGAATCATACTCCTTTCCCTTCTCTCGAGTTTCTCCCATTCTTCTATCAACATAACTATCAGAATGGTACTTGGCTAGACTGCTGCCCATTGTTCTCGATCTACAAGGAGATATTCAATTTTAATCTTCCAAAGCTCAAAATTATGGCCATTGAATTTTTCAATCTCTATTATCGAGTTGCTCGCCATTCTTTAACACGATATTTAAATATTTCTAGCTTATGACTCTCATTGATCCTAGGGTTTAGCTCAGATCCAAGGTTGTTAAAACAAGCTTCAATACAATAAGTTAGGAAATGAGAAACACTACCACACTAAACCTAGTAGAAGAGAGGAAGAAAGATTTAATCAAGAATGTAAATGACAAAGAAAACACATAGTACAAAGAGATTTTACCCTGGAAACTAAAACAAGAAAACCAACATTCCTTGAGCATATTGCTCTTTTGTTGTCTTATTAATTCATAATAAAAGGTTACATGCCTAACCTTGATCTACACCTAAGACGCAATCGACATCATACCTTTTTTCTTTACACAAGAAGAACCCTGTAGCCAATTCGGCTTACATCTACATGACCAACAACCTCTAAATTATTGATCAACAATTTTATTTTACAACATTACAACATGGATTATTTATGATGGTTGTGGAGCCTGATTATCTTCCTGATTTATATGCAGGTATGCCTATCCCCCTTCTTCTGGGGGTTCGGGGGAGGATCCCTTGAGGAAATGTTTAGGGAAAATTTCCTTGTAAAATATTGTAATTTCATAGTCAATCTGGATTATTCATTATAAAGTTGTAGATATGATGGTAGAAGTTATGTTATGTTTTTTTTTCCCTAGAAGGAAACCCTCTTTTATTGAGGGAATTGTATTGTGGTTGTGTATGCGAGTGAATATTGTATTCCGAGAGAGGAGACTATGAGAGAAACAAGAGGAAGTTACATTGGGTGTGTTGCAGGTTGTATCCCTTCATTTTACTAGATAATAAAAAGGAAGGACCTGACAATTTATATGGTGGACGTAACCCACACTGGGTGAACCATGTATATATGTGTCTCTTTTGTATTATGTATATATATATTTTTATTTTATTGCTCCATGATCCAATTTTTCTAACACTTTATAGGCTTTATAGTAGGAAAAAATCTAAATAAAAGGCACCCAAATATGGTTACAGATCCAAACAGATCATTGGCTACAAATCCTGTGAATCTCAGGATTATATTACAGTCAAATACCACATCAGATTACTAGTTGACTACCAATCATCCTTCATTCGATATTTAGTCAGTTTCCACTTGCCTACATGTCGAACTCTTGTTGGTTGACCTCTTCGACATATTGTCGATGTCTTTGATTTCGAATTTACCTGGTTGAACCACCTTAACCTTCAACTTGCTATATATGTCTTCAAATTCGACTTTACCCGGTCAAACCACTTCTACCTTCAACTTGTTGTTGATTCCTTCGGCTTTGACTATCAGTCGATCCACCTCGACTAGACTTTCACTGCAAAGAATATAACAACCCAATAGTAATAAGAGGATGAATGATGATGAAATTTATTTCCTTTAAATTGTGTGTATGATCCAATTTGACATCTTCATAGGGATGATATGTGTTTAAGATTTAAAAATATTTTCACTAGGTGCATATATATTATCCCTCGAGTGTTTCTCCACTATTTGTAAGCATCTATAGAATTGATGGGGTCACCATGCTATCAAAGACGTTTCTCCGCTACCAAAAAGAATCCATAGCCTCAACAAAGATATCTCCATGTCCCCTGATCTGATTAATCTTTATTTCCAATTCCTTCCTGGTTTATTAGATATATTCTTAGGGTCCAGTGGATGTTGAAAGTTGTGGCCTTTTTTTCTTTTTCTTTAGCTATAATTAACATGTACGAACTATTGGTATTTTTCTTATAGATTTTCTACACCTTGCTAATCAAAATAATCCCTTTTTGTTTTCATCTTGTAGACTTTGACATTTCACCCTTCATGCAAGCAACTTCTTAGTGTATAGGTGGTTCTCATATTAAATAGGACATGCTAACCAACCAACATGAAATGATAACCATTGATTAGCCACGTTGTTAGGTCAGGTTCCAATTACTGTCATAATATTCTAAAACATCCCTAATTTATCTTCAATAGAGACCTTCAGTTCATCTCATAAACTAAGAAAAACATGTAGATTGCTTTAGGCATGTTTTATGTGAATTGTGTTTCCAATATGAGAGAATGGAGTTGAGAAACATGTATACCATCAAACATGATCAAGGATTTCAAATAAAATGAATTGGAAGAATAGGTCATCCTCAGGGAAAGAAACAATGTGAAATAAAATCTTGCAGTAACATTCTGAAGAAAAAGATGAATCTCAGTTTGAAGTCTGACACAACCAAGAAATGAAACCTCTTATAAATGATGTGTAAAAATAGGCAGTAAGAAAGGAAAATATTTTGAAACAGAAACCATGAATGTTAGTGTTGCAAGTGGCTTGAAATATTTATGCATTAGAACACCACAAGTATTTATGTAGCCTATTGAAAAGGCTAATACCTATGAAAGACTAAACACATAGCACTTCATTTAAATGTGCTTCGTCACTCGGCTATCTGAAAATTAAATTGCATGTTATATCTATCAAATCCTTCCTACTCATCCTTGTGGCCTTGTGTTTCAAGAAGTAAGGGACTGGAAAGAGCTTCATTTTATACTTCTTTAGTGACTTTTCCCTAGTCCCACAATATCCAAATTCTTTTGAAATTTGTGTTCATTCTCTGACTCTCCAAGTCCTAAAACTTATTCTAAACTATGAGCATTCCCACCTCATTGTTATAGCCTTAATTTTCACCCTATAGGGTAAAAAGGGAATCCAACAGAAAATAAAATCCAAGACATATCCCTAGCTTAGGATTTGGGTAATGTTTTAAGGTCATCACATGACATCCATGAGACAACAAGCGATGATCGTCACTGGTCAAATATAGTGCAACCAACGATGATCCCTCCAACCTTCTAGATTCACATAGTTTCGAACAGATAGGTGAGGGATGAGCTGTTTCCACATTCCATGAGCCTCAGAAGTTACATCATTCGAGTATTTTTTGGTCTCTAGTGTTTATTTTACCACTTCAACCCAACACCCAACAATTAGCTCAAAATAGAATCACTTTATCTACTAAAAGTATAGATGAGTAATCAACTAAACATGCAGCGGAAACATAAACAAGGAAACCAAAATTATCACACATAAGAAACCAATAGTTTTGGGTATAAATCCTTACAAAAACCCCACAGGAAAACCTAGTTCCAAGATTCTTATTAAGGTCAAATTAGGGTTCTCTTAACAGGGAAAATGGCCCACTAAGAGAAATACAACTACTTACAAACCTAGCCAAGTCTTCTCTCTCATACGTCTCTTGAACAACATGTTTTTTGAGGTGTACGTGCCTTTATTTCAGCAAACCCACATACATACATGATTGTCTCCACTAAGAATCTTTTACATGTATGAAAACCACTATACAAAAAATCCCTATGGTGCTACGATTTCATTTGGATTCTATCAGCTGAAACCCACATGTGGCTACCTCTACTCTCTCTTCTCCTTGATATTTTTGATATCTACATGAAAATCCTTCTCCACCTATCCAATATATTGAATCACGGTCCTTCATGATCCAACCTCCTCTGCGTCAACCCTTGGACGAAATATATTCACCCAATCAATGTGATCTCCTAACTCTCATGTAAGGAAAAGTATTTTTTTTCTTCTACACTCATCACACTGGAAAAAATCCTTCTTTTCTATCCTCGACCTTGGCAATTCACCAAAAGTTTCTCACAAGTTTAGCTCACACAATTATCTTCCTCCTTCATGAGAGTCTTGGTTTCATAATAATGAGTTATAATATAAATCTAATATCCAAAGTGATCCACGATTGAGATTACTTCTCACACCCACTTAAGATTTACATGCTTAGATTACATGCTAATTACTTTTATCACTTTCATTAAATAACTCAATTCACTAACAAAAACACATTTACTTTAATAATTCCTTTAACTAAAGTAAACTCAAGGATATAAGGTTTTTGACAACTTTCACATGATAGACACATGCCAATGTGGATGTACCTATCTTATGCTACCATTAACATCAACGCTCCCTCTAAGTGAGGAAGGTACTTCTCCCACCCTGAGTTGGATCGATCTTTGCTACTGGATCCACTATCATGGATGCTCTCCAATACACCAGATTGGCTGATCCCTATGACATAGAAGCTATCCCTTCCATATCACTATGATCCATCTCCAAAGAATCCTCTTTGATCATGCTCCTAGAATCCTCTTGCTCTTGACCATCCTACATGGTCATATTGAACCATGAATCCTTCTTGACATACATTGAAGGATGCTCCTTCCCACATGAACTTGAAGGTTGAATCCCTCTAAGTTTATCAACCTTCGAAGCTACCTACTCTTTTTTCTCTACAACTATGCTTCTTGTCATTGATCTCATAGGCTAGCCTTTTATCCTAGACACTTTTCTCTCTCTAATTCCGAATAAAACTACTTTGTATGAGCTATATCCTCTAGGCTTCATGAATGTCTTTCCATCACCAGGATGCTACGTCAAGCCTTCTTCTCAATCCAATAGGTGAGATCACACTCCTCTTTAGTTTAGTCACCCATAGCACATCCTTCACTCTCAGCACAGACTCCTGACTCCCATAACATCTTCTTGAACTTGCCCTTCCTTGCTCAGTCACCCATAGCACATCCTTCACTCTCAACGTGACTCCTGACTCCATAACACATCTTCTTGAACTTGCCCTTCCTTGCCTGACTAGTAAGAGAAAGGTTGTCATCCTCATTCTTGTGCCAACCTCCATTCAGATCTTCATCTCAAAGTTACTCCTAAATGAAATCATCCCATAACCTTGACCAATCCAAAATCTTCTCTCATACCATGATTCCTTTGATGAATAGTGTACACTCCTTCCTGAATGCATTGAGTATTGTCCTCATCAACTATGAATCATCCAATGTTTCCCTGATTGGAGCCAACTCACCTCAAACTTGTTGGATCCAGGTGAAATAACTTGTCACTGTATATGATCCTATCATCTTCGTGTCTCTGATATTTTCTCTCGACACCATTATGCAATTCTAATTCTTTCTCTAAAATAAACTCTTTAGAGCCTCTCACATGTCCCTATAAGTATTCATTTCTAATACATGAGGGATCCAGTGATCCTTCACCCCATATAGAATGATGTGCTTTCCTTTCACATCCCTATGATGACTAGATCCATCGCATCCAATGGTGGATTTATATGAGAATGATCAAATTCCCAGATCCCATTCTCCATCAACACCAACATGATCCTTTTCTTCCAAGGACTACAGTTGTGTTGATGGGAAAATTTGACATGCTGTCAACTGGAAAGAATAGATTCATACTAGGGTTGTATAATTAGCCCAAGTCGTTTAGTGTAATCTATTCTGATGGGTTTAATGGATCCGTTATCCAACTAGGGTCCTAAAACAAAGAAAATAACCAACTAACCAATTCTAAAACTATAGTAATATATATACTTTAATATAAATATTTACAAATATATTAAACAGAAAGATAAATATGAACATGTCATTATGTATAGAGTAATTACAGATTGCAAATTTTAGTGGATGCCTTGCAAAATCAATGTTTGATAACTATTTTCAAAAGTAGATAGAGAAATCACTTGTTTTTTATATTTTCAGTTTTATAATAATAAATCTAAGAACTTAAATAAAATATGTCTTGAAACAAGGATAGAGTAATGGTCAAAGCCAATTTAAAAATGTCTTGTTTTGCTAACAAATAAAATAACGAAAATTAGAAGCAAATAAAGCTAACTTGAGATTAGTTTCGTACTGCGTCTATGTCCTTGTGCGATCCAAAACTCCAGCTGTCACGTCTGTGAGAGAAATCTGCGGCAGACTTATACTAATGTCTCCAGAATAAACTCAAGGTGTTTATTGACAGCTAGAATATAAGAATATAATAGTAGACATATAGATCCAGTGATCTTATACTTATGAATGATTACAGTAACATAAATCTTAATGTAAAGCATTCATTTTATCAAACAACTAAACATCAAACGTAAAATTCTAATGTTAAAATTGATATAATGATCACAATGATAATATATGAAACAACAAGTTATAGACAAATTTTAAAGCATTTAAAATTATGAAATATAATATGCTAAAGAAGCTAAAGCTGTGTAACATATCAATATCTCATAATATAAAAAGGAAAAACATATATGGAACAATTGTCACACTGGTCTAAATCCAAAATGTGAACCACTTGTCCATGTAGTTCTGAGAATTACATGCCTATAATCTGTTCTAGCCAAAATATCCCTCTCACAAACAAAGTGAACAATATTTAAAGTAACCTAGGATCCACATACTCATATCTCACAGGATAGAGATGGATCTCCTAAAATCAAGCAGTATTACAAAAATAGTGGATTGGGAACCACTTATAACAAAGTTGGTTTATTCAAAAATAGATCAAAGTTTCTATAAAACATAAAAAAAAAAGAAACTACTAATCACTTGTGTATAATTGAAAGGTATTTCCTCCCAACGATCAACAACATCTCCAATTTCCTGAGAATAAGAAAAAATAATTATTTTAGATAATAATTCAAATTGATTTTTAGAAAAAGATAAGCTACAGGATTCTGTAGCCAACTACAGGTTTCTGTAGCTAGTCTAAAATAGTAAAAATAAAAAATAAAAATCTGTTTATTTTATTTTTTTCAAACATAATCAAATCCAAAAAAATAAACAACTATTAACTATTTCAACAATTTGACAAATCCGAATTTATGATTTTAGTTTTCTAATGATCAGATTATTAGGCTGCTTAGTTCTATTGTTCATAAAGCTCGAATCTAAGTTACCCTGTTTCTCATTTTTTTTTAAATTTTGCGATAGTAGGTTTGTTAATATGACCTTGATTATGCTCAGAAGTAAGGGTAGGGTAGAACCTTCCTTTCCGCACATCTATTACATGTCCCAATATTATTCTGGGTGAAAACAAAATGCATTGTGGTTCCTTAACCATGGGGGTTTGCAAAAGAACAAAGTTTGGTTCAAACAAATAGATAGTAATTGTGTGGATCATCACATAGCTCTTTGATAGTAGGGTTTATCTTCTGTCTATGATAGAATTCACCCATTTTTTGAATATCTTCAAAACCATAGAGAGGAAAGGGGAAAAAAAAAACTTAGACGAAACAAATTTTCTGATAAAATGTTATCCAGAAAAAGAAGCATACCTATGAAATGGATTTGTTTCTGATGAATTTACCCACATGGAAGGTAAATAACCCCATTTCATAAATGGGTTTTAAACGGAGTGGGAAAATTCATAACTGTTTGCTCAGAAACCTTCACACAAAAACATGTCTTAGGTAAGCAATTACGAGTTTTTAAAACAAAAAAACTTGGAGTCATTTGGTTGGATTCGCATCACAGGTGCCATGAAAAATGTAGTCCGAATGGAGGGTGGAGACACAACAATAAAATATCTTGTTTTTTATCATAACTCAGATAGTGGGAGTGAAAACCAGGGGTTTGATTGTAATCCTTACCATCCCTTGTGATGAGAGCCAAACATACAGAGTACCGAAACCCTATGCATGTAATGAATGACTCATTAATATGTTAAGCCAGCAAGGTGAGGTGAGGACATGAGTACACCAAGTTTGTATTCATTTGTATCACTGCTGGTACGACCATTGAATTCATGACAGGACTATCAAAAATATCAAAGGCTCTTCATAAATCGAAAACTATGAAACCATTGAAACAATAATCGTATTAACACAAAAAAAGGTCCAACAACCATTTTATAAGATTTTTATTTCATTTTCATATGAATGGATTGTTGAATGATATACCTAGGGAAGAAAATTATTAAAACAACAAGCCAAGTTTATGTTTAATTCATGCTTTCAGTCATGAATTAAAAATAAAACAATCGAAAATGCAAACAATAAAAATTAATAAGGTAGGCTTCAAACCAACAATCATTTCCAAACTCAGAAGGATGTATACAGATTTAAGGTGATGGCATCTAAAGAAAAGTGTAATCTTATTCGATTGTATCAAATATCAAGAAATCATATTTGGCCGCCAACAAGTTGGAAACCCATAGAACCTACCTTCAATCACAATATAGTTTCCATCTCCAAGATCTAATCAAATAACCCTCTACTAAAAATTCCCCTATACTGTCCTATATGTGACTATCACCAATACAACCTATGTATGCACGTGAATATCGCTTCTATGACCCATGTACACCTCCATACACCTGTAAAAATCCCTATTCTTCCTCAACACTAATGTTTCCTTGAAATCCACCCTTTGATTTCTGCCTGCTGGTTATTAATATGATAAGATCTGCTACAAAGAACCTGAGATGGGATTCCTCTCAGAGCATGTTCTTTGTGTTGGAAATATGGCTATAGCAGAGATGACGCAGATGGTCAAGGTTTTCATTGATGGCAATTGGTTGGTTATAGAGAACGCACAAGAGATGCTGGAACACAGAAGATGAAACAAAAATGTTGAAACACAAATGCTGAAACAAATGCTGGAACACAGATGATGGAACACAGATGTTGAAACATAGATGCAGAAACACAATGTTGAAACAAAGCTGGAACACAGAAGCTGAAACACAAATGCTGAAACACAAATGCTGAAACAAATGCGGGAACACAGATGCTGGAACGCAGATGCTGAAACACAGATGCAGAAACACAATGCTGAAACAAAGTTGGAACACAGAAGCTGAATCACAGATGCTGGAACATAGACGCTGAAACACACATGCTGAAACACAAATGCTCAAACATATGTTGAAACACAGCGCTGGACTGAAACACAGTGCTGGAAAACTATGCTGAAACAACGCTGGATCTGTGCTGATCAAAACGCATGCCTTAGCCACGACCATGACTAGCAGCAGCAATTACCAACCGTTCTCTTTAAGAAACACACGAATAATGCCATTCACAACGCCCTTGGGTTACCAATCGTTTTTGTTAAGAAAAGAACGAATGATGCCATTCACAACGCGATTGGTGTGGCCAACATCAAACGGATATAATGCACAATCAACGGAACTTAACATTGCTAAATCCAGAGTTTGGCGGGGGTCCTTCATCTGCTTTGACAAGTCTGGAAGATTTTGCCAGTTGGGTGTCTCTAATCACTCTGGATGGTGGAAGGACTTTCAGTCTAAATTTAGACTGGCAGTTAAGACAGAAAAAACTACAGTTGCATGATGTGGCATGCGTAGAGGAGGCATGCAAAGAGCCAGTTCAGAAAATCAGGGAGAATGCTGGCATGCGAAAAGCAGAAGAAAGAATGAAAGAAAGGGAAACTGTAGTTGAAGTTGAGAAAAGCAAGGAAAACCTCTGCATGTGGAATAACAATATAATGCGCTGGAATCAAGATGGAAGGGTTGCTGAAGGGAGAAGAAGAGAGAGCTCTGCAGGTGAGAAAAGTGAGAGGAGAATCTGCGTGACAG
>SNQJ01S0103495.1:18781-35691 GCA_010110895.2 Picea sitchensis
GTGGGCTGCCAAGTGTGGGATGAGGGCTGCCACCTCTCCCATATCCAAACACATGTTCAATTGAAAGATTTGACATACAAGGGCGTGCCACCTCTCAAGTTGTGGGCTGCCACCTCAAGGGTGCGCCACCTCTCCAAGAGGGGTGCACTTTCCAAAAAGCACATGCTCCAATCTAAATACCACATTAGCAATCAACACCAATCACATTGGCTTTATCCCCTTTGACCATCTCCTTGACTTTTGTGCTTTTATTTTGCTTTTAACATGTCCCCACATGTTCCTTTATTTTTGCCCTTGCTGATTTTTATTGATTTTATTTGACTTTTTTGGGGTTTTTGGAGTAAAATTAATTTTAAGTGATTAAAATCACTAATTTTACTCAAACAAGTGGGTACTTAGGTAATATGGGTGCTCTAGGTCCAAAAATGAGCATCCCCATGGCTTATTTAGTCCCCTAGTACCACTTTTTTAATATATTTTTATTTTTTAATTAAAAATCGCCGAATTCTGGCAATTTTTAATTAACTGAAAAAATTAAAAAAAATCCTAAGGGGGACTTAATACATTTCCATAGGACTCTAGGAGAATGTTTAGCATGGTATACATTAGACACTAGGCTTAGATCCATGCTCAAGCCTAACCATGGGCATATACTCCAGCTCTTGAGGAACTGAGTGAAAAAACTCATAAATTATAAATTGCCTGAAAACGACAAAATATAATTAGTAAGTGAAAAAACACTCCAGTTTATAACTCACGCTTAGGACTTAAGGTGGCTAAGACCTTTTACAAGTTCATCATGCAAACATCTCTTATTACAATTTTTTATGGAAATGTAAAGAGAAAAGGTGGTCTTTACGACCGACTGAACTTCTGAACTCTGAATTTTGAACAAATGATGTTCAAACTTTGGCGGCTCGCTAGAAGTCCATCTTAGTGTAACTTTGATGGATAATAGTAACCATATGTGAAAAGTAGGAAATTACTTTAACAATCTCCCCAATATTGTTTTCTCTTGGCTCAATGAATAAACCAGAAAAACAATCGACTCCGAGATCAGCTAGATCCCTAAATCCTCTTACTTTGGTACCATCCTGATTCGACAGCTTCCAGATAGTATTACGGGTCTTCTTGTGATTCGCAAAATTATGAAACAATTTGGTGTTTTGATCACCAACATCCAACCATATGGCCTTGCTCTTAATACATCAATCTAATTCCTTTTCGAGGAGTAGTTTAGATCTTTCAGCCTCTAGTTCCCTAAGCTTTGTCAGATTTTCCACACTATTAAGACCTTGGCCTAGATAGTGTTCCATCAATTGAAGAGCGATTGTGTTCCATCAATTGAAGAGCTTATTCAACAACTTTGATTTTGGCATCTTGACTGCGGAATCGATTCCCTGCTCAAGTGGCAAATTTTTCCTTAAAGGTCTTCAATGAATTAGAGAATTGACCACACATGCATTTAAGTAGAGGGAAGGGCTGAAGTGAGTCCAGTTATCTGATACCAAAACTTTGAACTCTTCCTCCCTGAACTAGCTGGGATTATATTTGAAGGTGGACCCAGGCTTATCCTCCACATGTGCAAGTTCTAAGAATATGGGGAAATGATCAGATTCTCTGATAGCACCATTCCAAGACATATACCTGTCAACCATCTGTATGGAGGAGGAATAAAGGAGGAAACAATCAAGTCTCTTTGTTACTACAACTTCCCCAGATTTGTTATTGCACCAAGTCGACATGAGCTTGATTGGTTCAACTTTAATTAGATCTATCAGAGTAAATAAGTTGTTAAAGAAATCCGCTAGAGGGCGAGCTGCACCTTATCATGGATGCCATTGTTTCCTAGCCCATTCAATGCCTTTTATTTTTAGTCTTATTGCTTTTGGTCTTTTTTATTTTCAAGGGAAAAGCTGAGGGACACTGTCCTGGTGTGGTGACTAGAGGTGATAACGTTACCCACAAGCATTTCACGGAAATTAGAAGGTTGGCTCGTGATGAGACCCCCTTTTCTCTTGGTTATGCCACCAAGAGCCACTACATTAGTTTGGTGACCAGATAGATGGTAGTGTCATACCGCTACATGCCCATGGACCTAATAGGCTGGCTCATGATGAGACCTACCATCCACCAACTAGTACCTTGAGTTTTGATTTATCTTATGGGTCCCCTTTTCTTACTGAGAATCCTTTCATTGCTTTCTCGGGAATCCCTGGGCGAAGCATCTCAAAAGTTTCATTTTGTCTTTTAACTCTTGCCAGCTACTTTTACCCCTTGGGCCTTTAGCCCCTTCTTCCCACAAGGCAAGGTACAATCCTTCATATTGTGACAAACCCAATGCCTGAACCAAGGTGGGGGGAGATGAGAGGAATAATGATGGAAAGTGGTAAGTATGGAGGGAATGGATGATGAACTTTCATAGATCCACCCAGTGGCAACTCATCCTAAAGGAAGATCAACTTACTAGGGCATTATGTCACCCTCCCAGGTATGAACAAGTTAAAGAGCATAATTTCCAAGCAAATGTTATGAAATGAAGGGGAATCCAATGCAACATACTTGAGTTCTTCAATAATTAGAGTGACACATACCATGATACCAAGACTCATTACCTCATGGAGCATACTGCTACTTCAAGACCATGCTGGTGGGATGGATGCTGCTGCTGCTGATAGATGGGCTGCACTGAAGAAAAGATGGGCCCTTCAGGGCCATGCTCAAGTTATCCGGCTCTCGACACTCCATGTCTAGGATCTGTGGGCCTCAAGACATGATCTCCTTAGTTATCCCTAGGATAGGGAATAACAAAGTTCATGTCCCCTCCAATTATAAAATTCTCAACTTTGAGTCCTTGAATTTTGAAAACATTCTCATAGAATGACTGTCTTTCATCATAAGGACCTTACACATTAAGGATGGAGATAGATACGCCAAGAAAATTGTAAACAAATACTATAATTAGACCTAGCTTGATAGAAAAAGCAGCTGAGAGAGAGACTGAATCTTTCCAACATGTAATAATACCTCTAGATTGACCCTCAGAATCTAAACCAAGAAACTCCCAACCCTTGAGTATCTTCTTAAGTTCAAAAATAGCTTTTTCTCCTTTACACATGGACTCCTGAAGTAGAATGATGTCTGGTGATGTCTAGCTTTTTATCCCACCCTCCAGGAAATAATAATAAAGTGGAAATATAATTTCTAGGAAGAGAAGTCAGCCCACATAAATAATAAAGTAAATTTGAAGACCCAGAATAAGAAGTCGGCCCCAAACAAATGCCTGGATTAGTGTAAATACAAGTTTGGGTTAGTTCATTTGTACAACCACACAGTTCTCATTTTGCACTACGCACTAGGTAGTTATAGCTGCAGTTTCACTATTTTTGGGTTCTAGTTCTCTTGGAGAGTGCACCCCACTTGGGGAAGGATATTCTTGGTGATCTCTCTTGTGCACTACCTCTAGAAGAGTTGTGATAAGGTTCTGTGGTGCTTCCTAGTTGCTTTGTGCTGGTTACAGTTGTAGTAGCAGTTGGAGTTGCAGATGCAGTTACCAGTTGAGTCACTTCTGTGGTGTGCCATCTTGCTCTAGTGATGCGCCTATCTTGCGCTAGTTCTGTGGTGTTGCTCAGTTGTCAAACCCTCGCTAGGGTTTGACAAGAAGAAGATAAGTATCTGTTATCAGGGGTTCTTCATTGTTGATTTTCTCTTGTGAATAGAGCTTGTTCATGGTTGTATTGGAATATTGGAAAGATTCCCTCTTAGAAAAGTAGGCTAGGTTTTTCCCCCAGTTGGGGTTTTCCCAGGATAAATCTTTGTGTCCTCTTATGCTTGTTTATTTGTTGCTTATATATTTCAATATATGATTATTGAATGTTAAAAGAAGATAAAAATGCTATGGTAAATCTAATGTTAACGAAACCAATGAAGATCTAACATGGTATCGGAGCAGGTTTCCTTCAGAACAATCTAGTCATTGGAAGGAAGATCGTGAGATTCACCGCATTACTGAGATTTGCCACTACATAGTTTTCTTTGTCAAGCTCGTTGAGAACTTATTATAAAGATGACTGGGACAAACTCCACCACTGATCAAATCGCCCTACCCTAGCGCACCTGTTACATCTCTTAGATTAACCTTTCGTCAAATTTGAATTTTTAGGGTTTTAGGCTTGTTCACATTTTCCTGGACATTGAACCTTCTAATTCGAATTTCTAACTTTTCTTGTTGATGTAATGTCTCAGATTAGAAAACAAGCTGGATGGTGCACTTGTATATAAGATGAGGGTGTTTTCAGGAAACATACACTTGGCAAAAGAACATTTATCCAAGCAGTGATAGTAGATCCTGTTATCCCCTATCCTAGGGATAACTAAGGAGATTATGTCTCGAGGCCCACAGGTCCTAGACATGGAGTACCGAGAGTCATATGACTTGAGCTTGGTCTTGGAGGGCCATCTTTTCTTCAACGCCTCCTATCTATTAGCAGCAACAACATCCATCCCATTGGCCCGATTCTGAAGTAGCAGTGGGTCTTGCTCCATGAGGTAATGAGTCTAGGTATCATGGTATGTGTCACTTTGATTTTCGAAGCATTTGAATATGTGCACTGAATTCTCTTTTGTTTCATGATGTTTGCTTGGAAATTATGCTCTTTAACTTGTCCATACCTAGGGGGATGACAGAGTGCCCTAGTAAGTTGGTTCCCTTAGGGATGAGTTGCCACTGGGTGGGTCTATGAAAGGTCATCGTCCATTCCTTCCATACTTACCACTTTTCATCATTGTCCCTCTCATCTTTCCCCTGCATTGGTTCGGGCATTGGGTTTGCCAAGCTAGTAAGGGTTGTACCTTGCCTTGTGGGAAGAAGGGGCTAAAGGCCCAGAGGGTAAAAGTAGCTGGCAAAAGTTAAAATCCAAAATGAAACCTTGAGATGCTTCAGCCAGGGATTCTCGAGAAAGCAATAAAAGGCTTCTCAGAAAGAAAAGGAGACTTGTAAAATAAAACAAAACTCAAGATCTAGTTGGTGGATAGGAGGTTTCATCATGAGCCAGCCTATTAGGTCCATGGGTATGTAGCGATATGACACTGCCATCCATTTGGTCACCAAACTAGGGTAGTGGCTCTTGGTGGCATAACCAAGAGAAAGGGGGTCTTATCACGAGCCAACCTTCTCATTTTCGTGAAATTCTTGTGGGTAACGCTGTCACCACTGGTCACCATGCCAGGACAATGTCCTCCAACTATTCTTTTGAAAAGAAAAAACAATAAGACAAAGAGTAAAAGACATTGAATGGGCTAGGAAACAATGGCATCCATGACAAGGTGCATCTCACCCTCTACAGAGGCACCCATAGATAAGACCTACATTTCCCTGTCATCACTGTACCCCTTGCCCAAACATTCCCTACACCATCTCATACATTTACATGACCTAGATTGGTCTTCACCTGGGAAACACCCCACACCTGAGGAGGATTAGCCCAATAGGACATCCTGAGACCCTCTCCAAACCTGGCTTGTTAAATAGCATAACGTCTTTGAGCATTTGTCTGGGTAAAGTGGGGTTTGATGCATATGTTTGGGTAACTTGATTATTAGATGTGATTGACATTGCTATGATCCCTGTGACTTATGAGCCCATAGAGGGCGTACTTCTTGTTGCTGCAGGACCATGCCTGACAGACATGTACATATGGAGAGATGATTAGTTCAGACCTCCATGAGGCTAAAAGCCCATCAGATGGATGACGTGACCCCAACTAGGGGCAGATCGATACCAAAGGCTTGCACCAGAGAAAAAGGAGGACGTTCCACCAGAGGCACTTTGGCAGGCCTGGACCTAGGGGGGTCTTGCCCTCCCACAATGACGTTGGCCCTTGAAGGCCCCTGACGTCATCATTTTGAGCCTTGACGTCATCCAGTTAGTGTTTTGGCATGAGGACAGCATGGTTGGCACATGTGGCAGTTTTTAAGCCCTTTTGAGGCTTAACGTCTCACTTCTGAGGCCTAGCGTTCCATGATGGGGCCTAACGTCACCCTAGGAGGGGCTTGAAGTCATCCCTAAAGGCAAATTAGGGTTTTGAATTGTTAATTTTATGTAAAACTGGATTTTTGATGTAAACTGGCCATATCGGCCTTTTATGACCTAAAATGTAATTAAAGGTCATTCATATTGTATAAATAGAGAGTTAAGACTCTTATTTTTTCATCATCTCTCACTCACACAAGTGTGAGGTCTGAAATTCGGCCTCTTTTAAGGTTTATTGGTTGAAATAAGTGGTGCACAACTCTTGGAGGAAGCTTATCTTGGTGTATTTTTGCATTTTCAAGGTGGAAAATCTTCAACTAGGGTTTGTGGCTAGATTATTCTTGATGAAGTAAGTAGAAATCTGCAATCCTTCTTTATTTTGAATGGTTATGGTGTATTTACTTCTTCATTTATAAGATTATGAAATTGCTAGTGTGAAACCCTAGGAGAAAAGCACATGTTATTGTCCTATTCTTTATAACTCTTCACCTACTTGATTTTGCTAGAAGACACCTCCCTTGAAGGATATACAAACATTAGTCCTTAAAGCATGCAAAGTAAGCTGTAACTTAAGATATAAGCCATGTAAGACAATTCACCTCAATATCCCCTTCAAGCATCACACCAAGCCAAGACCCCATGTGAGTTGACAAGTTTAAGTATGGGAGGGCCTTCATCCAACCCTATTAGATGTGTCACCTAGATAGGAAATAAAATAACCCAGGTAGAGGGATAAGTCTCAAGAGTGATAGGGAATAAATAAGCCCTTCAAAAGTAAGTGTGATAGTGATATGGTTTTAGGGCTTACTTCATGGCTTATGGTGTCATTAAATCCATTTCTATGAGCGCCTTTGTGGAGGGTGCGCTTGCTCTTGAGTTACCTAATATCATATCTATGCGATATTTTTTCCAAACCCCTTTATTAGCCATCTTTCTAGTTTGCTTTATCATATTTGCAAGTCTCCTTTTATAAGGTTTCAAGCTACAACATTGCTATTTAGGACAGAGGTGAGCACTGAAAGTGTAGAGGTCAAGTTTGGATTGGATTTTGTTAGTCCTTTTGCTATCATTCCTTTCTTTCTTTAGGATCATTTTCTTATTCTTTTAATAATAGCTGCAATCAATCTCTGAGCCTTCAACCCCTCTTCTCATGAGAGAATGGACCATGACCCATTGTCGAAGTTTAGTACACTATGAGAGGCTCCAGGGTGAAAAGTGTTAAGTATGGTGGGGAACATAATGTTACCCTTATGAGGGCCCCCTAGTAGTACCCCTTTTCTCTGGGCGGTGACAACACGAGACCAGGGCATATAAATTGACCACCAAGGTGAAACAAGACAACTGACACAATTTCCCAAGCTAGTGATCCATTATCCAACTTTAACCAAAGATCCGCATCCACATACTCGACAAATTAAGCAAAACACTTTGCATGAAAGGACTAACATACCTGATGGTGACGATGGTTTACCATCTCCCATACTCTGGGTTGCTTAGATGTGATGAGCCTTGGTTGACCTGTAGCTGTAAAGGTGAATGAGGGGGGCCGCTAGGTTGCCATCTGTGGACACACTGATCATCATCATGATCGGGATCATGTTCTCCATTGTGGGCCACGAGACATGATCTCCTCTAGTTACCCCTAGGCATGGGGGGGGTAATAGACCTCACATTCTTTGCAAAATCAACATTAGCAAAAATAAGAGTGGGAGTGTCTTGTGTAATATTTTCCACAATTTTCTCAACCATGGTATCCATGCCATCATAAATCTTGCCCAAGAAAGGTTTGTTTGTGTCTGCATCTTAGAGAAGCTCAAATGTAGGTAATGTGAACTTTTAAGCAAGAAATCTACCTTACTCCACTAATCCTCATCAATCAATACCCTCTGCACCATACTTTCTCTCTTTGAATCTGTCTGCCTCCACTTAGCCCAAGTGACACCCACCATCATACTCATCAATGTAGTTTTGACCTAAACAAGGCGACACAACATGATGAAGTTTGAGGCATATCTTGTCTTAGCAACTTTGAGAAACTCCAATTTGGAGTATTCTCGATATATTGTTTGATATTGGTGGTGGTTGATGATGAATTTTATGATCTCCCTAGCCTGCCCTGTGACCTCCTTAATCCATACAGTTTGAGCCTCAATCTCTTCTAAAATCAGATTTAAATTATGCACAATGCAAGGAGTACAAAAAATATGATTGTATCTACCCTCAACAATCAAGCTTGTAGCTTTCAAATATGAGCATTATCTGAGATAACTTGCACCACATTTTCTGGGCCTACTTACTCAACAATAGCAATAAAAATTTCAACAATGAAATTACTATCTTTAAATATTCCGCACTCAAGAACATTACTCTTTTTGGTGATGATGCAATGACATTGATCAATGGCCTATGCTTTGTATTAGTCCATACATTTGAAATAATGGAAACCCCCAAGCTACGAATTGGTCTTATAACATCCTAAAGAAGTGGCCTCTCTTTCTTGAGCATAACTATTTTGAATTTTTCATAGTTTGACCCATTGAAACCTTGATGGGCTGTGTTAATTGCTTACTCCAAATCTTGCTAGTAGAGGGATTGAACCACATTAAAAGGGATACTACAAGCATAGATGGCTCTTGTCACTCTTGTCTTGACTTCTCTCCCTTGATTGTTGAGCATTTTTTTCAAGAATTTGCTATTTTTATCCACAGTCGGAGGTTTTGAGATCTCTTCTTCAAGCCGTATCACCCTCCTCTTCCTTGCTTCATGGACAATCCTTGGTTCACTGCTAGCAGCCAAGCGAGTATTGCTACCAATACTAATATTGTTTCTTTGCTCTTTCAACTTTTGAGCATCATTATGCTCTTTGTCAAATTTGGCCTTCACCTTTGGATTTTTGGTATGTGCACAAACATCAACACCCTTTACCCCTTCATGCAAAATGTGAGCCTTGACTCTTGTGTAAGAGCCCTTGTAGGTCCTGCCATTATCACATAAATTGCACCTCCATTCATATAAACCCCCACTAGCCATTTGCTTGAGTTTGGTAACATACTTCCAAAGAGGATAGTATTCTTGTTGCTTACTTGCTTGAGGATCTCTATGGGCTTTAGAAATGACACTTGGAGAAACCATGGATGTTACAAAAATAGTAAATAAATCTTCTCACCAAATATAAGGCTACCCAGAATCTTCTTCTTGCTACCCACAACCGCCCTTGTGCTGGAAATGCACCAAAGCTTGCTTCAAATACTCCAAAACATAAGTAAAATGTGTGCTGCTAATTTAGGAAGCCCTTCTTGTTGAAGAAAGTGTGAGGGAGGAGTGAATGAAGTACTTTCTTAGAGAAAAAAGAGGCTATTATGGTTTCTAGAGAATTCTAAATTTTGTTTTTTTCAAATGAACCTAGAAAACAATTAATTAAGCTTATAAAGTGATTATATGTCTTCATTAGTCATTAGTTAAGTGTTTTAATGCTATGTAAGGGTCCCACACCCCTCATGGGTGCTTGGACGGGCCCACAAACAAACCAAAAATTGCTCAAAATGTGTGGTGAATTCACCAAAATGGCACGAAAACACTGTTGGCCATATCATATGGTGTTTTCAAATTGGGAAACAATGTATGGTACTGCTGGTGGCCTTTCCAAAGCCTTTCATCTTGGTTTCGGTGTTTCTTGGTGTTTCGATGATTGGAACATGACCATTCCAGGTGTTTCCTACAACTTAGATATTGAAGAAGGAGAGATTGCTTTTATCACCATTCTTGTACTCTTCTCTTTGTACTTGTCTTCTTGGAGTGAGATGCTAGGGTTCATGATGTAACCCTAGGAGAAGTTATAAAAAGGAAAGAGGATGTTTTTGTTGGGTGCTTGCTCTTGTGAGATACTAGGGTTTACTTTTGTGAAGACGTTGGAGGTGATGCGTATTGTTATCTATCAAAGTTGCACTGAGATGGACTTCCAGCGAGCCGCCAAAGTTTGAACATCACTTGTTCAAAATTAAGAGTTCAGAAGTTCAGCCGGTCATAAAGACCACCCTGTTACTCTACATTTTTCATAAAAAATTGTAATAGGAGGTGTTTGCATGATGAACTTGTAAAAGGTCTTAGCCACCTTAAGTCCTAAGCGTGAGTTATACTCTGGAGTGTTTTTTCACTTACTAATTATATTTTGCCATTTTTAGGCGATTTATAATTTATGAGTTTTTTCACTCAATCCCTCCAGAGTTGGAGTATATGCTCATGGTTAGGCTTGAGCATGGATCTAAGCCTAGTGTCTAATGTATATTACCATGTTAAACATCCTCCTAGAGTCTTATGGAAATGTATTAAGTCCCCCCTAGGATTTTTTTTTAATTTTTTCAGTTAATTAAAAAATTGTCAGAATTCAACAATTTTTAATTAAAAAATAAAGATACATTAAAAAAGAGGTATTTGGGCACCAAATAGGCCATGGGGATGCTCCATTTTGGACCTAGAGCACCCATGTTACCTAAGTACCCACTTATTTGAGTAAAATTAATGATTTTAATCACTTAAAATTGATTCTACTCTCAAAAACCCAAAAAAGTCAATTTAATTCAATAAAAATCAGCAAAGGCAAAAATAAAGGGACATGTGGGGACATGATTGAAGACACAATAAAGGCACCAAGTCAAAGAGAGGGTCAAAGGGGACAAACCCAAGATTGATTGAAGATTGATTGAAGATTTAATTGAAGAGTTTTGGCATATGTCTATGGAGAAGTGCACCCCCCTTTGAGAGGCGGCGCACCCTTGAGGTGGCAGCCCACACTCTTGAGAGATGGCGCCCCCCCTTGCTCTTGACTTCAGTTTGACACTTGTATTGAGTGTGGGAGAGGTGGCAGCCCTCATCCCACACTTGGCAACCCTCCTCCTACCACATGGTGCGCCCTCCTCAATCATGCCATGCGCCCTCCTCATTGGGAACTCCACCCATTGTTGTATAAATAAGAGGTCTCTCTCCCATTCTTAGCTAGTTGGAGCTTGGGTGAGAGGCTTATCATTGTAATACTTTTCATATGTGAATAAAAAAACTTTGGAGGTCAAGAAGGTGTGCTATGCATGTGTGTGGATTCTTGATGTCAATCTATGCTTAATCTATGTGGTGATATTGGTCTAAATTTTTCTTTGGATTTGTTATCTTGGCTTTTGAAGGGATGCTATCATCTTGAAGGATAGGATTTATCTAGCTTGCTGTGAGTCCTATTGTTCATTTATATTTAGAGATTTTGATATGTATGTGTGTTTTTGTTAACTAACATACTCTTCAAGTTTCTTATGTAGGTGACACCATTTTGTTAACAAGTTTATTGGCAAAGATTTTAAGGCTTACAGGTTCTCATAGCTTGGAGTGGTGATGAAGCTTGCTTGTTTCCCCACAATTTCAAGGATCTAAAGACTCAATCCCTCCTTAGCTCATCTAAAGACTCCATTGCCCAAGGGTTCCAAGGCTACAATTTTCTCTCCTTACTCTTTCTCAAAGAAATTTAAAATCTTTTGGGTTACTAGTTGCTTACTTTATCTTAGATACATTTCAGATTTCAAATCTTTCTTATCTAAGTAGTAAGTTGGTTCAAAGGATCAGATCTAGAGTTCATGTTTCAATTTGTTATCTTAAACTAGATCTAGTCCAAGAAAAGTCAATTTTTTGCCAGCAATTTACTTCTAAATATAAAGGCTGAAAATTGATTTGCTTTTAAAGATCTTCTAAGTTCATATTTGACAATTATTAGTGCTTTTGTATTTCTGTTTTAGAATAGCCATAAAAGATCCTAAGGAAACTAGCTTTCTAGCTTGAGTTCCTTAGTTCCTTTTGTCGAAATTTTGTAGAATTTAACTTAGAAAATTTTGTGGATTTTACTCATAACCCAAGACACTTCCAAAGTGTTTTTGGGTATCTTTTATCATCCTTTGTTCGCTGTTTTATGCAGGTTGACGAACAGATAGGAGGAAACTCTGTCCGTTTTGGGCGGATTAGGAGCATCCGGGACCCCCGAGAGCACCTATTTTACTTGATAACTTCTTGTAAAGCATTGTAAAGACTTGTGACCCCCCTAATGAATGGTCACAAGTCACTTCCATAATCATTGTGTAAAGATCATAATAAAATCAGTGGGGCTACAAGCTCCCACAAGTCACTTCCCACATAATCACTGTGTAAAGATCATAATAAAATCAAGCTACAAGTTCATTTTCACTGGGAGCTAAGTGTTTTCAAGCAGTGGTGTCACATTTTGTAAGTTTTAGCTAGATTTGATTTTTACATGGCAGTAAGCTAAAGTTATCTTTATTCCATCAAAAAGCACAATTAATTAGTTTAGATCAAATTTTTCCTTTTTTTTAAGGTAGTAGAACACTTATTGCTAGGATTAGCTTCATTTCCCACTTCACTTATAACAACCATCCCCTCAGCACCCTCGAAAGGGGCCTGGTCAGGATCTAGTAATTAGTCTCACATTTACTTCTTGTCATAAAATAAACAAATTCCTCTCAGCTCTCAGTTTTGTTCTTGACCCTTCCAATTGCGAGCTATTCTCAATCTGCTGGAAATTAGTTTCATACATGTTGTGTTGGTCATTGGTTGATAGTTTAATTAGGACAACCCCAAAGTAGTTAATTTAATGTGTAGGAAAATGCCTTGAAGTGACCTCGCCGGTAGCGGGTATGACCTCCTAACTGCTTCCCATCTGTTTTGGACATCCAACACTTGAGTGAGTTTTACTGATGAGACCATATGCTCTGTAAAGCTCTCCACAAGTTTCAAGCAAAGAGTTAACCTCCAAGGAGAGCCAAACCATTTCTCATTAATCAACATTAATTTATCCTAATAAAACACTGAACTACATTGCCCACGCCCCATTCTCTTTAAGGCAATCGGTCCACTCACACCAAGAAAGCCACAGGTTCATTTTCCCAAGATTGGCTATCTATTTAATTTGTTAAATGAAACTTGCACCTAACAATTGTTTCTCAGTATCCTTTTGATGCAAGTATATGTTCATTTGATTATATATCGTGGTGAATGATTATTTCATGTTTTATCAGTTTATGGTTAATGGTTTAAAGAATAAATAAACTCCTATATTTTATTTTGTACTTAGCTTAGATCAAGCCATAGTATTTTTGTTAGGGACTACCCCCTTGGCTTCGCTAGGAGTTGGCCTAGACGGAGGAGTTGAGGATTAGGTGACAACCCCTTAACTCTCATTTGCCCCCAAGGACACATCGAGTGGATTGAAGATTTCTTCCACGTCTCCCAGGTGTGTATAAGGTGGCAACACGTATCATTCTCATCTTTGTCCGTTATGTTGTGTTAGAGATGTGACTAATGGGAGCACACTAGTCTTTCTCTCTCTTGTGCATCTTTGTTTATATTTTATTTTTTTGTCTTGGAGTCACTAGGGTCTCTTGTAGATTATTGGAGGATCTTGAATACTAGGGTTAGTGTTGCATTCCTTGGATGTTAATTTTACTAACCCAACACCCTGCCAATTAATTCCTAGTAAACACCTTGCTGTAAGCCACTGCTGATTTACTAAATAAAAGAACAACTGGGTTTTAACGATTTAAATAAATAAATCAGTGGAAGAATAAATAGGAAACCACAATTATGCACACATATTTTTGCCTTTCAAATCAACTTTTCATTATAAATGAATCCAAGTTTACAAGGGCTCCCGTCTTGGGAAAATAGCTCATTTGAGGAAAAATACAAACAACAAAATAACTGATAACACCTCAAGATCTGTCCTTTGATCTTGCTAGCCGCTACTCCTTTGTTTCCCCTTGCTTCCTTGGTTGGACCCTGCACACTAGGATGAAAGTCCTTCTCCACAAAACAATGAAATTTCACTATCTCTGTGTGTGTCTCCTCCTCTCACCTTAGTTGCCTTTTATAATGTTGCGTTTACCCTAAATCCAAAACCCTAGATCTCAAAAGTGATCAATAGTTGAGATTATATCTCACCAACACTTGAGATCAATGGCTAAGATTTAATTTAATTCACTAATGCCAAAAACTTATGCATTTTATTAAATTAAACTCAATTAATTATAAAAATGAATTCACTTTAATAATTACTTAATTAAAGTGAATTTCCTAAGTCTTGAGAGGTATTAATGACGACTTCCACATGTTAGACATGTTGCCATCCTTATACACACTTGCAAACGTGAGCTAAGTCCGGCTCACTTAGTGTGTCCTTGGAGGCACAATGCCTAGGTTCACAGCTCACGCTGTCACTTTGACCGAAACCTCTTCTGTCTAGGCTTACTCCTAGGGAAGCCAAAGGGGGTAGACCTTAGATACTAGATGAATTAAGTTAAGTTCTAGGAGTTAGTTTTAATTTCTTAAGGTTAGAGGTGATCTATTCCTAAGATGCACAAGCAACAAATGCAAGATGCAAGGGTTAGTATGTAAGTCAAGCCTTTCCCTAGGTCAACTAAGACTAGTGCCTAGAAATTGGGCAAGGGGTCAACTATGTTAAAGGGTGGTTCTTTACAAAAGACTACAAATTACTTATAAGTTTACAAAAGAATGAATTAAACCAATGAAAGAATACCATGTACAATTACTTACAATAAAGAATGCTAGGACACAAATTATACAATGCAAGCTAACCGCGTTTTACTTCTATGTGTGCAGGATATCAAAGATCAAAGCATTTAATCACATCACCACATTCACGAGATCATCATCAACAAATTATATAATCAACACATTTCAAAGAATAAGAAGATTTAAGCACAATTGTTACAAAGATTATTGAAGATGATCCACACTCTTGATTATTAAACCCCCAAGTATTCTATTAGGTTTGGTCTAGGGTTTAATTATTAGGCTTTTCTTAAGAATTAACAAGTTTTAATTAGCTTTCACCAAAGCCTCCTCCTCCTCCTATTGCCAAATAACTGCTGGACGCTAAAGATAGTATGGCAACGAGGCCAACCCTAGCAGAACCAGTCAGCCCAAAACAAGAGTGCTTCCCGTAAAGGACACACACCTGGTGCGCCACGGGGCAGTCCCCTGCCACTACCCTCCATTGTTTTCCTCAAGCCCCGTTTTAGATGGTGAAGATGGTGGTCTAAGGTAGCCTAAATAGTCTATTAAGTATATAAGTTGATTAGGTAGACCTTTAGGTGATTATTAGAGTGTTTAGAAGGTTTTAAGGCACTTTTTAGGTGCAATTTAGTGATATGGCCGAAACTGTTATTAGCTTTTAAGTGTGTTGTCTTGAGCTTAAGCAATCGAGTTCATTAACACATGAAAAACAAATAAGATGGCTGAAAAGTAAAACTATCACATGCACAATAAGAGCTTGCTATGAAACAAGAGCATTAGGGCAAGAACAACTTGCCTTCAAGATGTAGAAAGAAAAATTAATTGTGTTTGCCTACTTAACCATTCAACATTCAAGCCCAAACAAATGGCTTCCAATAGATATCAACAACAAAAGAATAAACCAATTACTTGTTAAGCACTTTAGAGATGTTTAAGCATTAAGATTTAAACCATGTGCAAGAGAAATATGAGAAGCTTGAAATGAAACTAAGCAAGATCTAGTTAGATTATTTAAGTGTGTTGCCCAATAGGGTTAAGATTAGGATATTGATCTAGAACATAAGCAATTTAAAACATTAAACCATAGATCACAACACATCATATCATATTATCAAGCATTAACACTTAGACTTGCCTATTTGGGGTATTCCTATCCCAACTAGGTAGGTGATTAGATTAGATTTGCTTAATTAGGTTAAGTTCTTTAAGATTTCAACAATTAGGGCAAACCATGAAAAAAGATCAAGAGAGATATACTAAGTAACAATCTAAGCTACTAAGTAAGCAAGAAAACCCCACGGCCTAGGTTGGGGAGGTGCCCTCACCTCCAAAACCTCACGGCCAAGCTAAGAAAGGCTAAAAAAAATGAGGAAAATTAGACCTAACCCACGTCCTACCTATCCCAAAGCTCACAAATGGGAGGAGGCCGTACCACTTCTCCTCCTACACTATGAGCTTCAACAAACAAGCAAAAAGGAGGAAAAACATACAAAAATGCTATAAAATGAAAGAGGGGTTGAGATATAGCTACCAAATCCCCAAAAGGGTCTTCTAGTGTTGTCTGCCTCTCTTTTGGGCAGCCAAAAGTTTCTCAACCAGATCTGATATACCTACAAAATCAGCAAGCATTGCTTACTAGAATGGCTACACACAACCCAAAAGAAGTTAAGGAAAACCCTTGCCTTTTAGGGCAAGAACTTTCCACAATAAAAAGAGATGTATTTGATTGATTTGACCTACTTTTACAATTATATGCTAGCTGAAAGTGGAATGAGTGAAAAGTAATGATAGAGGAAAAGTAATAGGGTTAGAGAAATGGAGTATGTGAGAGCTTCAAGTGACCCTTCTCCTTGAAGCAGTTCCCAATGAAACCCTAGAAATAAACCTGTAAGATTTCTTCAAACAACATGCATACAATAGACAATATGTTGATGTATTGAAACAAAATGACACTTCTATTTTATTTAACACATCAAGATATATAAACCCAATAAGCATACACCCTATTAGATCTGCTTAGATAACACTTTACCTAATATCTAGTGTTGCAAGCATCTAAAAATGCCATTACAATGTTACCTCCCATGCATAAGAAAAAGAAACATACGCCTTAGTCTTCTTGTTGTCCTCCAAAGTTTCTCCAATACTTATATTACTCAAGAAAATGGTTTTGGAGAAAAGTACTCCAAAACCCTAGAGCATAGAATGGAAATGAAATGGAATGAATGACTAGAGAGAGAGAGTTGGAAATCAAGTAGCATAACAATAGCTCAAGATATGGTGAGTTGGGGAGGAGAAA
>SNQJ01S0103495.1:49643-68173 GCA_010110895.2 Picea sitchensis
GTAAGATCCAAGCAGTTATCAGAAATGTAAGGAACCTGATGCATATATAAGAAGGTTATAACGATCAAACATGACACATGCCATGATACCTTGGACCAATTACCTCATGGAGCAAGAGTCTTCTCTGATGCAAGTCCAAGCCGATGGTGATGGAAGCTGCTGCTGCTAACAGGACAAGTTTGGCGAAGAAGGAGAAGGATGGGCCCTCCAGGGCCATACTCGGGTCAATCCTGCTCTCGGTACTCCATGTCTAGGACCTGTGGGCCTTGAGACATGATCTCCTAGTTATCCCTAGAGAACGGGGATAACAGGGTCAACTAAAGTTTGAGGGTGTTAGATTACAAAAGATTTACAAGTCACTTACAACCAATAATGAATGATAGATATACAACAATTATGAACAAGAGATACAAGATACAAAAATAACCAAGTGCTTCAATGTGTAGGTATTCAAAGATATTTAAAATATGAAGATCATCCACATTAAGCCAAGCATGCTCCAATAGCACTTACTCTATTGGACTGCTTTTCAGTGGCAACCACAACACTCAAGATCCAACAAGATGATGCCTCCAAATGGGATGCGCTATCTCTTGAGGGATCACACCATAAAGAGCATGGAAAGAAATACTTGAAAGAACAAATGCTCAACATTACTTAGTTAATTATCCTACAAAGCAAAAGAGATGTTACTTGCATATGAAAATGAAAGAAATAAGTGTTTGCAAGCAATGTTTTAAACAACCATAAGATGTACCCGAGAAGATGATTGCGTAAAACACTAAGTGGATTAAGGGTTGCTTAAATATTTCAATTCCCCCCCCCACCCCTCTAACTAAGTGTTGAACCAAAATCCTCCTCCCCCAATTACCAAATGGCTGCTGGATGCTCAAGAAGTGAGACAACAAGGCCTACCCTAGCTTCACAGATCAACCCTAAAGACCCGAGTACTCTCGGAAAGGACGCTGTGCGCTATGAGATCGTCCCCGGCCTAGCACCTTCCGTTGCCTTCCTCAAGCCCCGTTTTAGATGACGAAGATGGTGAATTTAGGTGTCCTATTAAGTCTAATATATTATTATGCCTTAGGACTAAGTTTTTAGGTGTGTTTAGGAGTGTTTTAGTGACTTTTACTTGCCCAAAATTAGTGAAATATGCCCAAAACCGAAACTTAAATCAGCTTGAAAGATGTGTTTCAAATCTTAAGAATGAAGCATGTAAACACATATAGCATGTATAATGAAGTGCTGAAATGAACAAGTTACTTTTACACCATTTACTTAACCAAGAATGTTTGCAATCTTGAAAGAAAAGAGTTCTTTTAAAGGACAAGAACAACTTGCCAAAGAAAGAAGAAAATGCTTTAGCTTATCACCACTTAACCATGAGTGTTATTGCATTAAGAAAAAAGTGCCAAGAGATGAAAAGTACCTGCTGAAATAAGAGTGTGTCCCTACACCATAAACATGCTCCACATATATTTCAAACTTAGATGATGGCAAATGGCCTTAAAGATAAGTTATTTGCAAGTTAAAAGGATTATTTCTTAAACCACCATCATTGCATTAAACCATGTGATATTGCATTAGAACATGTGTTATGAAATTTGAAAGATTATAGCATGTAAGTAAGATTATGTCCCAAGGGCTTAAGTTAAGATCTAGTATGTGTATGATATCTACCTCTAGAGAATTTTAGCCATGTGAGCATAAACAAATCATTAACACATAACTAATCTAGCCATATGATATTGGGGATGTCTCACCTGAGGTGTAGGCAACAAGGGAGAAGAAGACTTGAAATGAAAAGCAAGAACTAAGAACCACTCTCAATGGCACAAGGTGGAGGCAAGCCTTCATTTTTTGTGCCAAGGGGGTTTGGAAGCAAGAGAATGACTTTAGAAATGTTAGAAAGAGAAGGGAAAGGGTGAGTTTTCGTTACCCAACCAATGGAGAAGTTTTTGAGGTGTTGTATGACTGAAAGTGGGCAGCATAACCCTTATACCTGGTAAGAACCTGCAAAAACCAACAAACTATTGTTTGCTGGAAATGCTGCACAACACACCACAAGTCAAGAAAAATTTCTGTTTTTATGCAAATTTTTTTCACATACAAGTATCCCAATAAAAATAGATTTAATGTGACCTGTCTATGATTGTTAGCAAACTGAAATATGGAAATAATGAGTAAAGAAATCAGATCTGAAAAACAATGGAGTTTAGGTAGGTTTTAATAATAGACTCTTCCTTGAGGCTAGCCCAATAAAACCCTAGAGGTAAACCTGTAAAAGTTGTGAGAGGAGCTACAAAAATAGATAGAATGTGAGTAGATCTAGATGGTAAAACAAAATACTTTGAAATACCGAAATAAACACTTCACTAGATCTATGATAATACTACCACAAATCTATCCAAACAAAATACTTTGCTTGGAGCTTCTACCCTAGATCTGTAAACTTGAAGCAAGAATGAGAGAAGAAAAATAGAACAAGATCATCTCAATAGTAGCAAGAAGTCACAATAATACTCTTTGTTTCTTCAAATCCTCCAAAGCCTTTCTATTACTTAAGAGGAGAGTCTTGTAGCAACATGTTGCTCCAACATTCTCAAGAGAAAAATAGAAAGAAGAACAATGAACAAGAGAGAGAGAGAGAGATGAAGGGAAAATCCAGTAGCATAACAATAGCTCAAGATATGGTATCAAATGAGTGAGGGAGGGGTTCTATTTATACTTAGGAAGGCAAAGCTACCCTTCTTGGATGAGTTACAAGTGTCACACATCAAAGAAAAGTCACTTTTAGTGTTTGGGCATGGATGGATGAAGTGGAAATAAGTTGGAGTGAGTTGGCAAGGCTTTGATAAGTGAAATGATGAGTTGTAGGGTCTAGGGAGGCACACCAAGGGATATAATAAGTCTCCCATTAATTTTTTTATTATTTTTTCACTTTTTGGAGACTTTCTAGAAGGGAAGCACACCACTCTTGGAAAATTGACGTTTTTGCTTAATGGCTAGGTGAGGGGGTGATGTGAGGGTTGGAAAAGGTTAGGAAAAATCTTTCGCACACTTTTCCATCATTACTTTACCCCATTTGCTCAGAATTACAAAAATGACATTTTTCCTATGTCATGATTTAGAAATTAAAATTGTTGTTGTGAGTGACTGAGACTCCTGGTGGACAAACACCTAGCAAAAGTTCTCCGACTGAGCTGAAACTTGGTCCAAGGGTCTCATTCCATTTCTTTTGAGCACAAATACCCCTAGCAAAAGCCCAAAGACCTAGTTTTTACAATATTTGCTCAAAAACAATTAATTAATTAAATAATTAAACCTTCAACCTTAGACAAATTTAATTAATTAAAAAAAATCTATGTAGATTCGACGAAATTCCGCGAAACTTTCTAAGATGTCATACATGGTCATTTACATCATTCCTAAACAATAGTTACCAGAAGATAACCCCAATAGAACGTTTTTCACCACTTTGGAGGAATTATTGCTGGTTGGAGGGAAAAGCTGAAGGGAAATTAATTAAGGCTGAAAAGCCCAATTAATAACCTGAGGATAAAAAACCCTCGATGAAAGAAACTGCCCTAATGAAGAAATCCCATGGTAACTGACCTAACTATGATCCATGCTGATCTATTACATTATTAACCCACACAGGGATGCGGAAATTTTGTTTACAAAAATTTGTGCTAGAGGCATAAGTTGCCCAGTAGAACCAAACTGTCTTCGACATATTAGCATCTGTAATGCATATCTTCATGGCACATGGATTTGATCGCCTAGTTGGATAGTCGGTCAACAAGATCTTAGGATGGTTCCACTATCTTTTTAGGTACCCCGACCAGAGATGCATGGCCTTATACATGCAGGAGGCCCTCTGTCTTTGTTCTCTCATCCTCCATCCACACCCACATCTTGGACTAGATCCCACGCAATAGATCACTTCCTTTTTTATGGTGCTCTCTAATAGGGTTCCCAACATCATCATGAAATAATATCACCTAGTGAAAAAGTTCACGACATGTGCTAGGGTGAATTATTTGAGGCCCTATGTACAATGATAACCCATAATTAAACATTATATGAGCCTTTTTTAAATAATTAACCTATAAAAACCTTAATAAATATGACAATTAATTGTATAAAGTGCTAAAACATGTCATATTCACTAGGAGGCAACATATGTATGAAGTTTCATTGTATAATGTACAAATAATCACCCTGTGAATATTGGAGCATTAAAAAGGTGGTGATGGCACTCAAATAATAAAAGGGGGTCATGTAACATATACCCTTTTAACCAAAATCACCACCATAATTCTGAATGCACTGAACCAAGCTTTCAAAATCATCACCAAGGACATGAACTGATCACTTTGCACATGACAACTTTCTCTAAAGCATCACAACACTCGCCACTGATCAATGGTCAGTTATTAGGAAATCTTGGGAGTTCTCAGTGAACTATAAGGGTAATAGTAAAGATGTGTGTGTTCATAATATGTCCCTGGTTAATGCCCATACAGATCTGAATCTCTGGAAATCACCAGCCACTGATAGCCAAATGCTCAAAAATGTGCTCGTGCATGAAAATGGGTAACACACGGCAAGGACTGAATCTTACCTTCAGTGCTATTAGAGGAGTAACTGACGCCATGAAAGGCGAGGTGACACCTGATTAATTTGTGATAGAAATAATATGGAAAAAAAATGATTACATCATGTGCTTCTGAGTGAGTGAGGCCAGCTGACATCAGGATTAAATTGTTTCCAATATATATGTTTTTCTTCTTTTTCTTTACAGGGTGTTTGTGTTGCTGCCTGAGTTTAACAGAGTTTCCTTTGATGTCAGCATTGTTATAATATGTTCCTGTTGGCAAGACTGGAAAATACTACCATTTTTGTTGTGATTTTGAAATATTCTAAGTTGTAAAGTTTGGGAAAAACCTCCTGGTTTTGGTGTTGGACTTTCGTCAAACACTTTGCATGCTTCTGAATTTAACTGCTGAAAGTGAAATTTGAAGAGACAGCAGTGTGTTTATGTGTTTTAGGTACTGGTTTGGGGGTCTTTCAATCCCTTATACCTCCCAAGTGACGTACATAAGATAGGATTACGTTATTAAGCAAAACCCATAAAATGACAATGAGAAACCAACACATTCGAATGAGCAAATTAACCCAAACTCAGACAGATTTTATTGAAATATTAATGCTAAGTTTATAACAGTCCAAACAACATGAAATACCTCTAACGATGAAGAGAATGATGGAGGCCTGTTCTGGGGACTTCATCTACACGCAGCAATGGGAAGAAAACCAAGTCTGCCACGCGATTTGTTGGTATTGGGACGGCCTCTGCACAGTTTAACCAGCCAGCTGATGGGGTCGCGCTAGCAATCACCTCTCAACATTCTTAATACTCGCCCTGTGGTGTAAGTCTCTCCCAACAAGGGTCAAACCAACCTCCACTCTTTCCTTTACTTCCACGCAGCAATAAGAAGGAATACGCCCAGCGCTAAGGGAAATGGAATACAGCCAGCAAGATAAGAATGATAGCCAGCCAAGGACACACCCAAGATCACACCAGCAATGATCTCCACGCCTAGGAGAGGCTCGACTTAGTCTCTAGTGGTCAACACGCAGCAACAAAAGGGTGGTTGCGCCCAGCTCAAGGAGACAATCAAACCCTCAACTCATGCCAATAGGAAATGCCCCTTCTTGCCACTTCTGCAAACAGAATACTTCTTCAATGAAATGCTTCAAATCACGATGCCAATCCCTGCAAATGAAAAGCCTGAATGGCTTCTCGAATCTTCAGCTAGGAAGGTATTGTTTCAACCTCGAAACCGAATTTTCTCTCCAAGGGTTTCGAAACCCCCGTCTCAAGCTCGCAAGCTCTCTCCAAAACAATTTTCTCAAAATGAATAGTCAATGATCCTCTCCAGTCCTCCATCGTCCATTTTGTCTTTCACTTTTCCTTTTCCTCCATTAAAATATTCATTTAATTAATAATTGGAGAGAAATACCCTCAAAGAGGGGTTTAATATTAATAAACTCACTTTTCCTAAGTTTCACTTTATAATTCGAAAGTGACTTTACCAATATCATTTCCCTAGCTTGTCCGTCTAATGGTTTACGGGAAATTGGGTAAACCACCACGGTATTCTGACTGCCTAGGGGAAATGGGACATTACAGATTTTATATTGATGTACCACTAAATCATGATCCGATCAAGCAGTTTGATAACATTAAGCATGGTTACATTCTGGCAGTAAAAGAGAATCACATGCGGCTGGGATGTCTTTTTTCTTTTTCGATTATGCCATATTTATTGAATAATGCTTCTCTATGAACTCTGTGGTTGCACTTAAGTGTACTTTTCCACCCATGGAACATCAACTCCAGATCTTTATATTAGGATTCAATGTGGGTGAGATTTGTGCGCTGATCTGGGTATTCAATTTTTGATGCAGTTCTCTAAAAGAAGGATAACCAATATTGTTTTTCTTGTTGAAACAAAAAAATTTAGCCTACAAATGATTGACAGTAGTTAAGTAATTGTAAGTTTCAAATGTATTACAGGCCAGAAGAAGAAATGGATGTACATGCTGGTCCACTTGAGGAATCCTTAACAGTTTCACTGCCAAGGAATATTTTATGTAAATTTCCTTGTGTAGGAACTGTTCTCAGGGTATTCATAGAGATGCAGATTGATGAACTCCTATGGCAATTACCTGGAATTGGACATTGGGTGAAACTCCGTAACATGACTTGTCGCACTCAATCAGGGATCTGGGAAGGAGTTATGACTCATACAAGTAAGGTTTCTATTCTTTCCTCTCAGACAGAAGAAAGGTATGAAAGGTATGTTTCTTTCTTTCCTTTAGACCACTGTAGTTTACTTAAAATTTGGATTCTTTTCTTCGAAACATTGATATGTTTTGAGACACTTGTTGCATCTCAGGGAGTCTACAGGACGCCTTGAATCAGAATCAACATGTTTGCCTCAGTGGTGTTCCAAGCTTCGAGAATGTATGACAGGTATTTTGGCACTGCCTTGTGTTTATTGATCTTGAAATGGCCATATATAGTAAGGCCAAAGCATCTCTAGTGGTAAACGTAGAGGGAGATTGAACTTAAACACACAATGCTAGCCATTGCCATGTATTATTTATGTCTATTGGTTGGAACTTGGTACTATGAAAGGTTAGCTTTCAACCTAGCATTGGAGAAAGATTTGAGGAATCTTATATAGCATATATATTCCATATGAATTGTTAATGTAAGCAACCAATCAATTTCATGTTAGAGGAGAGAATGCTACTGTCATGCAGTTCGTGTGGAAAATATCTGAAGATTACAGTAATTCCCCACTAAAGTAGAATCTATGGCCTTTCTTCACTAAGATGAAATATCTCAACATTGATCCATGATTTGGAAGGATTATTAATATTCTTTTAAACACTGTTACTCTTCAATTTTGAAATGCATGCATCTTATATTACATGAGTAAACAATTTCTATAGTTACACCAGGGATGCTATTTGTTGGCTAAGTTGTTACCAAGCATGCTACATCTCTGAACATAGGTGAGTAGAGCCAAGATATCTGCTTTAGTAAAAAGCTCAATAGATTCTATACATTTCTTATACATGTGCAATCTAGCTGCATGTTGGGGAGTTTAAAACTGTTACTTTTGTATTTTGATTAAATGCTTCTGGTCAACACAAGCATGTGGTAACTGCACTATTTTTGATGATCAATGGACAGAAATGTTCTACAAGGATATGGAAGTTACACTTTGGTTAAAGAGGCCACAAGTGGGGGGTATCTATTCCGCCAAAGTTGCCCAGGGCTTGCACCTGGTCCCACCTGTTTTTCATGGGCACAAGCACAAGTATGTCATTGGAGAGTCTTGAACTCTAGTGGGGAAAGTAAAAATGCCCACCTTCACTGACATAGCAAGCCACTATTGACATTTAGAACTGTTACTTAAAACTTCTATACTTCTAAACCTTGATAATTGATGTAAACAACGATACAACTGTCTAATTTAAGTGAGTAGAGCCAAGATGTCTGCTGTTGCCCCAAACTCAATAGATTCTATACCTTTCTTATACATGTTCATTCTAGCTGCACCTTGGGAAGTTTAGAACTGTTAAAAGTTTTATACTTCTAAACCTTGATAATTGATGTATACAATAATTAAAATGTTGAATTTACTATTTACTATTTTATTTGTGTTTGTTACTGAAGTATCATACCAGATGCATTTCAAAACCAACTTTTTAAATACATTTTGGTAAACAACCAGTAAATTTTTTATTCATTTATTTTTTTTAATCCATTTTGGCAGAAAATTCTTCCTTTGAGCTATTAGTGTTTAGAAATATGTACATGATTTCCTTTAAAAAAATGTGTGCTTCTAGTGCGGCCTCTACTACCACTATCCTCAAGGGCATCAAAGGCAGCAAAGGAATCAAAATCTAAGTGATGTAACTATCATATCCAAAGCCTAAGTATTGTAGTGGAACTTGGCATAAATAAAACAATCCGAGGATGATGAGACTTAGTCAATGATACTTTTTTTTATTGTTTTGAAAAATGCAACTTAAATTGCCTCAAATCTGCACTAGAGTGACGACAGATAAACAGGAGTTAGATGGAATTTCTCTTCCTATGTGTTACCCCTCATATAGCATGAGGATTATTACAGATTGAAGACCATGCCCAAGCAGGTTGTGTTTGGAGAATTTTGGCTTTTGAGCCAAGGGGTTGGCACTTTGACGTGCATTGGCTTTGCTGATTATCACCTTTTCTTTGGAGGCTTGTTTTTTGCACATGTTGAGTGTTTGGTGCCTTCATGGTGATGAACCTTTGTTTTGACATCTTTTTGTCTATAAAATGTTCCCTTTTTTATCTCAATAATATCCACTCTGCCTCCCTTTCATCATAAATACAAGTCATACCTATATTACTATGATAAGTCTTGCTCAAGGTAAATATAGTTGTCAATCTTCTCTTTTATTTCTTTCATGAATAGAATTAGGATGTGTCAAGAGATTGTTTGTGATGTTTTAGATTATGGTGCATAAATAGTTGTGCTAACTCGACCTATGAAGCAAGACCAAATTCCAGGTCATCCCAAAGGCTAACCAACAAGCATATTCTCAAGACAGGCTTGAGGCGATTTCAACCAACATCTACGAGGGTTTTCCTTGGCATGCTCATATCTGTTGCAGAAGATGCCAAATAGGGCATCATTCCAAACAAATCGATGAATGGCATAACTGTTCCAGATACCTTCGAGGCAACAAAAGGAATGAAGATCTCGTGCCCAACAATTTGTAGCATGAATTCACCCATCCACGCACTAACAAACAAAGAATATTTGTCGATGAGGGCAGAGCCAAATGGTTTGGTCATTGGAATGATTGGTGGGCATGATCCAATCTGCGGTCATATTGTTTCAGTTTTAGTTATGTTTTAAAACTGTGTTCCCAAACTTAAAGGGGCCTGCCTGCCGCTCCAGTCCTGGAGCTGGCAGGCCCCCTATTTTGTATATATATCTAGTCGACCTCCAAGAGGGGGTAATGATAGTAGTGTGTGCGAGCCTGTCTTTATTATAACCAGTCTGTCAAATTTCTATAGTAGCAAAGTTTATACATGGGATTGTGGCATAGTATTGCTTTGGTGATCTTTTAGAACTTGCACAGGCCACGCTTTGAGGGGGCCCACTCGAGGTATTGTTCTGTGCTGATACCTGCATATACATATGTAATACTGCGCTGCTATAATTTACTACCTGTTGTGTGATGTTGTCTTAATTCATTATTAGTTATGTGATGTTGCTACTCTATTACTAGTGGTGTAATGTTATTAATCCTTTACTTGTTGTAGAACATTGCTTACTGTAGTTTGTAGTTTCTTATAGATGCTTATTTTATTTTCCTAAAGATTGCTTTGGCTATGGAATTGGTGTGCAGAAAAATCATTCTATTCTCATCTAGTACTTAGTACACAGAGCTAATTGTTAAGTCATGAGCATGGTTCCCAGTGAGATTGACATATGGTGTGCCATTAACAAGGGCAAGGATTGAGAGTGTTGCCGCCTTATACACACCTCGGGTCACGTGGAAGAATTCTTCAATCCACTGGGTGTGTCCTTGGGGGCAAGTCTCGAGTCAAGGTGTTGTCACCTAATCCTCAACTCCTTCATCTAGGCCAACTCCTAGTGAAGCCAAGGGGTGTAGTCCCTAAAGAAAATAATCTGAGGCTTGAACTAATCTAAGTACAAGAAATAAAGTCTAGGAGTTTATTGCAAACAAGAACAATACAATAATCTAATCTAGCAGCGTATATGATTCATTTACTATCAAAAGATACATTCAATGATATAAAAGCAAATGAGATACATTCATCAATATATTACTTCAAGATAAAGGAAATGCTTGAAATGTAAATACTTGAAAAGTAAATGCTTGAAGTAAAAGGATTGAAATGTAAATGTTATGAGACCAGTGCCAATAGTAAGATGTTGCTGCTGAAGAAGAGTAATGCAAGTGTTCTTGTAAATTTTATTAAGAGTATTTTAGGTGGAGTGATTGTTGTGAGTGCAAGTCAGTATGTGATATGTGTGCAAAGTGGTAAGAAAATTAATCTAATCTGGATGTGGCCTCTTAGAGGCTATCCCTCAAATTGGAGGTTGAACTATGCTGATGTCCAACAGGGAGGATATGTAATGTTCCTGACTCGGCTAGTCTAGGAAATACTACTAAACTGATAAGTCCACTGCCTGATCTGATACACTGGGGGTTTTTGGATGCGTTTGAGATAATTGTTTAACATGCTTGGTGATTTTCGCATGTGTGCTTCATTCAATTAATGTTTAAACAAAATATACGATGCATATAGAATAAGGAACAAACACCATCTCATTCATATGTATTATGAGGGAAAAAACAGGAAATACAATAATATGATGAAAGCAAGGAAATAATCGCCAACTGGATCTCGTGGACCGTCACTGGAATACAAGCAACTAATACAAAATACCCGTGATTAGAAGATGAAGGTAGATCTGCGAATGCATAGATAGATCGACAAAAATGCAGTTCCAGAAACTCACGACAATTGTTGCAAACACAGGAAAACTCTCCCTAGTGGCTATACCTGACAAAATCGCCTGGAAATTGTCCCAAGATGAGCACCCTGGCCTCTAGGTTGCTTTTGATGACTGTCGAACTAAAGATCAGACCTCGAAAGCTTTGGATGTGATCCCCTGGGGGGTTGTGCACCTCTTGGGCTCTATGAGTGCGCCCTAGTGATTCCATCGTCAAACTCCACTGTTATATATCTTGAAATGTGCACCTTGACCAATGATGTACTGGGTCGGAAGGGTTTCCTCGGATCTAATCTGGAATACCCTCTGGAACCCCAAATATCCCTCAAGAGTTGCGCACTTCCTGACTGTCTGATGCGCCTTGAGAGATTCCATCGTCAAAATCTGATGACTGGTGGCTCAAAAGATGCACCTTGGCTAATCCTCAACTGGGTCGGGAGGAATCTACAAGATAATCCCTGGTCTTGTGCAACTACACAAAACCCTCTCTAACCCTTGTGCCCTCACTGGCTGAGCTATAATGTAATGTCCCCCACCTCTTGATGAAGAGGTCTTGAAAGACTTAGTGGTCTAGTCATCCCCACTAGACCATAGTCTCATGCAGCATGGGGAAGGTCAGCTAACTCAATGTTATATTTTGAAGTTGACTTGGAGAAAAGGTAAAAGGAAACTCAATGAAGGAATAGAGCGCTTGAGGTTGAGTTCGGAGTTGACCTAGGGGTTAACTTAACTCACCAGAGAAACAAAAAAGAAGTATAAAGGAAAGCCTAGGGTGCACCTCTCACTTCACCTTGGATATTATTGCATTTGGTTATTGAGCTCTTGAGCACACAGTTTTGAGGGTTTTGAGATTACAAACCCTAGAGAACAACTCAGTGGTGAAAGAGTCCACTTACCTTGTTCCAAGCTTGGTCTCGGGGATGAAATATTCCACCCACACCATTCTATAGTCTTCACAGGTTCCATCATCGATCTAGGAAGGCAGCAGGGTCGTACCCTTGAGGGTTTTCCAACAGGGGCGCATCATTTCATGAAGAAGAGTTCGATCCAGCCTTGTGACAGGGTATAGTGACATTCTAGCATTTGGGTTTTACTTGTAGGGCTCTGTTCATCAGTTTGGGAGCATTTTTGGAGAGTTACTTCAGCTAGATTATTATCTATAGCTTTGGGACAGTTTTGAGAGAAGGAGGGCGCAACTGTGATTCAGATCTTGACAGTTTGAGGGGGTTACACCTAAGATATGACCCTGAGACTTCTCCTAGTGGCATTCCGATCTATCTTTTTGGAGAGTTTCAAGGGATTTGGAAGCCTCCTTCATCAGGGCCGAATTATTGGGCACTTCAGGGTTTCAGGAGGGCGCAGTCTTGGTTAGGGTTTTAGCAGTTTGGAGGGGTAAGACTTGGCATTTGGACTTTAGACTTCAGGGAGGGTTTCCCCTTGCCTTGATCTATCTTTCTGTGGAGTTTGGCATCATTTGGAGATCTCCTTCAGGTGGGCCAAAATCTTGGCCTTCTCATATATTCAGCAGGACGTGCCAGCAGCTAGGGGGTTGGACGTGACCCTGGTTCTTTTTGTATTTGGCCTTCATTATATATTCAGCTTTTGGAGGCTTATTTTGTATTGCCGGGAACATTTTGTAGCAACTCATATGTTATCTCTTGGAGCCATCTGATGTTATTCCAGATCTGCATCCATTTGGTATCAGGTTCTTTCTTCTCATAATAATAAAGGTCAGATCTATGCTTTTGGGTTCCATATCTTGTGTACTGGTTAGATCTTGTGTTGCATTTGAGTTTATCTTCAGATCTGTGCTTAATAACTAAATATAACCCTAAGGTCGAAACCTGAGAGGCCAACTTGCAAACATACACAGACAAACAAGTAATCAGTGATCAGTTAGTGTTCCAAGCAAAAACAATTGGCTTGGGAACATTATAGTGGTATCAGAGCTCTGATCCTCCCATCCCATGAGGATTAGTGCATGCAGAAATTCAGTGGCATTTATATGGGCCGTGTTATCCCCCACTTTCAAGGATAACGAGATCATGTCTCGAGGCCCACAGGTCCTAGACATGGAGTACTGAGAACAGGATTGACTTTAGTATGGCCTTGGAGGGCCCGCCTTTTCTCTCTTCCAGCGTCTTTATCCTGTCAACAATAGCATCCTCCACCACCATCGACTTGGTCTTGTGTCGGAGAGGGTTCTTGCTTCATGAGGTACTTAGTTCAGGTATCATGGTATGTGTCACTTTGATCATCAAAACCATTGAATGTATGCATCTGATTCCTTTTATTTTTAACAACTGCTTGGACCTTACACTTGCCCACTTGACCATGTTTTGGGGATTGACGGGATGTCCTAGTAAGCCTGTGTCTGTTGGTTTTGGTTAGCCACTGGGGTCGTCTCTGAGAAGCCATCATCTGCTCCCTTCACAGCTTCACTTTTCCATCTTGTTTCCTGCTCACCTATCCCATTCCACTTGTCCGGGCACTGGGTTGACCTATTTTTAGGGTTGCACCTTATCTAGTGGGAAGAAGGGGCTAAAGGCCCAGAAGGTAAAAGCAAGATGGTAAAAGATAAAAGCCTTAGATTAAAACCTCGAGATGCTTCGCCCAGGGATCCCCGAGAAAGCAATAAAGGGCCTCTCAATAAGAAATAAGAGGGACCCTGAAAAATAATAAAACATGACCTAACCAGAGGATAGGGGGTCTCATCACGAGCTAGCCTATTAGGTCCATGGGTACCTAGCAGTATGACATTGCCATCAGCGAGTTACCATGCCAGGGCAGTGACCTTCGGTTCCATGGCCAAGGGAAAGGGGGTCTCATCACGAGCCAACCTTCTCATTTCTGTGAAAGTACTTGTGGGTAACGCTGTCACCACTGGTCACCACGACAAGGTAGTGTCCCCTAATTATCTCTTGAGCAAAAAAGAAAGAAAAAAGAAATAAAAAATGAAATAACAAAAAGAATAAAAGGCATGAATGGGCTTGGAAAGAATTGCATCCATGACAGGTACAACTTGCCTTCTACAAAGGCACCCACAGGTAACATCTTGCATCCTTGGCCTTCATTGCACCCACTTGCTTGGACATCCCTTGACCACTTCATCCACTTACATGGCTTGGAAGAGGTCTCTTCTGGGAACTTCCCTTATTTAGTGGACACTAGCCCAATAGGATGCCTTACCCTTTTCCTAGACTTGTATAGTAGGTTTGTGTAACGTCTTTGAGCTATTGACTGATCTATTAGGGGTTTTATGCATATGTTTATTAATATTGATGATGAAATGTGATTGACATTGCTATGATCCCTGTGACTGATGAGCCCATGGAGGGCGTAGCTTTTGATGTGCAGGACCATGCCCGATGGACAGGTACCATCTTGGACTAGTACACATGGGGAGATGATCAGTTCGGACCTCCATGGGGTTGAAGAGTCCATCAGGTGGATGCTAAGACCCCATCAGGGGGCAGATACACGATAGAGATGGATCCGAAGCTTTGCACCAGAGGAGAAGAGGACGTTCCACCAGAGGCACCCCGACAGAGCTTGACCTAGGGGGGATGACCCTTTCTCAGTGGAACGTTGGCCCTGGGAGGCCTAGGACGTCACCACCTTGACCATGACRTCATCCATCATCATGGACGTTTTGGGAGGCAGACTAGGCAGCAGTGGCACGTGTGGCAGGTTGGAGAAGCCCAAGGAGGGCTAACGCCTCGCTCTAGGATGCCCCATCTGCCCTAAAAGGGGCTAACGTCTCCCTTGGAGGGGATTTTACTCTCTTTTCAGCTTGATTTAGGATTTAATTTGACAATTTAATGTAAAACAATATGATTTTGGTATTTTGGCCTTGTCGGCCTTTTACATGACCTAAAATGTAAAATTAGGTCATGGTATTGTATAAATGAAGGATTTTTCCYTTCATTTTTTCATGATCAATGACTCACTTATTAGGGAGGTCTGAAATTTGCGCCCTCTCTTGGGTATTTGGCTGATTTAGTAAGGCGCACTTGTTGAAGGAAGACATTTTTGGCATTTTATGGTGTTTCTCTTGAAGGAAGGTGTTACAACTAGGGTTTGCATGGTTATTTCTTGGTGAATTGTAAGTATTTTTCTGAAAAACTTCTTAATGAATGGTTGTAGTTTAATTTCTTGCATATGTTTATGAATATTGTTGAATCAAAACCCTAGGTGACAAGCACACAAGTAGGTCCTTGTCTCATGTCCCCTGATAGAGAATTTTTCAGCCATTGAAGAAGGAGAGAGCCTAGCCATTGCTACACTCTCTTCCCTTCTTCCTCTGTTGCTAGCCGTACTATCTAGAAGCCAAGAAGAGTCAGACGTCCCTGGCCTAGGTCTACTACACTAGGGCCGTACTCTTTCTAGGGTTTGCTGAAAGGCCTTGCTGTAGCAACACCTTGTCTCATCAAACCCTCTTGTTTTGGTTGAATGCTTTATTCTTGAGCTAGTCGGTTTTCCAAGAAGGAGGAGAGAGCACGAGGCCTTGCTGTAGCAACACCGAAGTGAGCCTCTCTCCCCTAGGGTTTTGATTTTGAGGCCTTGCTTTAGCAACACCTCAAAACTTCTCCTTCTAGTCCTTAATCTTTGCCTCCTTCAACTCCTTCGTCCTTCACTTTTGACTCCATTAAACCCTAAGGCACTGATCTAAAGTCCTCCAACGTTGAAGTGAAACTTGATTACAACACTCTCAAACCCTTTGAATTGAAACCCTAACTACTAACCCTATTAACCCTAATTGTTGCCGTCATCTCATGGTATTACATCATTAGTGCAACATCGTTTTGTTTATGAGCAATTGAATAATGGTTAAGGCATTTATTGAATGAAGTATTGATTGGTTACATTGAATGCCATATTGTTTCAATATTTATTGGTGAAGTATTATAATTTTCATTGCTATAGATAAACATTTACTTCGTCAACATTTATTGCCAATTGCTTATATGTTATTCAGATAGTCATCTATTATATGAAGTACTAACCCCATTGAGATATAGTTTGCATATATTGGTTTGTTATTGCTTTGTTCCAGGCATGTATACTTCTTTGGGGGTTTACTTTAAATTGGCCTTTGGCCAGGCTATCTGATTGGTGGTGACTTGTGAAGGGGGAAAACTTATCCTTGACTTATTATCCTCTTGCCTCCTCAAAACCCTAGGTCACCGAGGATGTCTCCCCTGGGCCTCACCTCCCTAAATAGAAAGAACCTTCCCATCGTGGTGACATTGGGTGGGATAGGTTCCTGTTACGCCAGTTTGAACTACAAGACTCAAGCCTTTTATCCTAACTACAAACTGCGCGATAACAGGCCGAAGGAAGAAACATACAAGTGAGATAGAAGTCGATATGGAGGGTTCAGGTGATGACAGTGAGCCACAGGGCTTGGCAATCTTAGCACAGGAGTTCCATAAATCCATAAACTAGACAGAGAGTACATTGGTCACCCACTTACAAGAAAACTAGGAGGAAAACCGTAGGGGGTAGGCCAAAATATCAGAGACCTTGAGGAAGGTAGATGAAAACCAAACAAGGATAACCGAATTTTTGATGGCAATGAATCACAAGGGGAAAGGTCCAAAAACTTATGCCAATAAGGAAAGTAGTGGATCGCTTGGAGGGAACAGGTATCATCAGGAACACATTCCTTATCATCATTCTGAGGGAAGCCCTGGAGGGGGAGCACCACAGGGACAGACAGGTAGTAGGACTACCCCTAGGCCGTACTTACCCTCATTCACAGATGAAGTCACACAAGCCAACCACATAGATGAGTTTGATGATCTGTTTGATCAATACTCCAGGGAGTACAACTCATTGAGCATACCAGTATAGAGGCAGATCACCCTAGATCAATTTTGTGGATTGAAATTCAGAAACAAGCCCAGGCCGTACCACAGGAGCAACTATGAGTTTGAGCGTAGGGCTGGGAAGATGGAGATTCCCTACTTTGATTGTTCGGCCAAGATGAATGCACAAGCGTGGGTACAGAAAATAGACACATTCCTGTGGCTTAGCCCTATGAGGGAGTTGGAGGCCATCAAGTTTTCCACCATGTACTTGGATGGCAAAGGTCATGATTGGTGGTATCATGTACTGACCACACTTGGCCACAATCAGATAGTGGCATACACATAGTTAACTCAGAAACTCATTGACAGGTTTGACCAGGGGGATCCAGAGCTACATTTCAGAGAGCTCACATAGCTCAGATAGACAGGGGCACCAGAGGTGTATATTGAGGAGTTCCAGAGGTTATCAGTCATGGTGCAGGACGTGTCACAGTCCAGACTCATTATGCTCTTCACTGAGGGGTTGATGGAACCCTTGAGGGGTTGGGTTAAGGCTTTTAAACCTACCAACCTGCAGGATGCTATCTGGAGGACGAGAGACCTAGGGCCAGTTGCAAAACCGAAATTTGTGCCTAGACCACCTCTAAACATCGGAGGCAGAGACCAAAGACCTCTAATGAACCTAGGAGGAAGAGACCAAAGGGGGTTGGACAGAGAAAAAGGTAGGTTGGATGAGAATACTAGGAGAGAACTGAGAAGGAAACAACTATGCTACACATGCAAAGAGCCATGGAACCCATCCCACAAGTGTATGGGCTGTGGCCAAGTTCATTACATTGAGGTAACATCAGATAATGAAGACGATGAGGATTTCAGCCACATCTAGATCATGGAGGTAGACGCCACCGAAACTGCAAAGGAGGAGGCTACATGTCACGACAGTGCAATAGAGGAGAGAGCTACATTAGCATCCATCAGTGGGGTACCCAAGTACAACACCTTCAGGATGAGAGGAGTATTGCAGGGGCAAAAGGTGTCAGTGTTCATTGATGGGGGTGCTTCTCACAACTTCATTGACTCAGCATTGCTACAGAGGAGGCATATACCCACAGTTGAGTTTGAAGGATTCAAGGTAGAGGTAGCAGGAGGAAGCACCATGCCTTGTAACAGGTACATCCCAGGGATGAAGCTTACATTGGGTAGGCATGATCTAGTACAGGATGTTTATGTGATGGACCTCCCTGACACAAATATAATCCTTGGAGTACAGTGGCTCAGTACGTTGGGGCCTGTTATCCCCATTTTCTAGGGATAACTAGGAGATCATGTCTTGAGGCCCACAGGTCCTAGACATGGAGTACCGAGAGCAGGATTGACCTGAGCAGGGCCTTGGAGGGCCCATCCTTCTTCTTCTTCGCCAGACTTGTCCGGTCATCAGCAACAGCTTTCATCACCATCGGCTTGGACTTGCATTAGAGAAGACTCTTGCTCCATGAGGTAATTGGTCCAAGGTATCATGGTATGTGTCATGTTTGATCGTTATAACCTTCTTATATATGCATCAGGTTCCTTACATTTCTGATAACTGCTT
>SNQJ01S0103496.1:0-13335 GCA_010110895.2 Picea sitchensis
ACTATAGTTACATTTAAACATATGTACATATATATAGTGTGTTTAGTAATTAGTTAGTTATTTCTCTCTTTTATTCATTTCTTTTAGGATTCTTAGATTGGCTAACAGAGCCATTAAACCCGTCAGAACGAGTTACACCAAACAGCTTGGGTTATTTAGATAACCCTGGACCAGACTCATTCTTCTAGTTGACGGAAGGTCAATTTCATCCGTCAACAGGTCGCCAAATAAATGTTGAAGAAAATATATGAAATGATCTTACTCAAGCATTTTTAGATTGTGCTTGGTTAAAGAAAAATAGACAGGAATATCACCCTATGTTTATAGCCATTAAAAATAATATCCTAACTCACAAGTATTGATTACAAGTGCTTAGGCTAGTATTTCTATAAATAAAAGTTTGCTGGAAAATTCATTATTAATATGATTTTATGAATATGATAGTTGTTGAAATAAATGTAGGGACAGAAGTAAAGACACCAAGATGATAATAAAGACAGATGAGACATAAAACAATCCTTTATTTCATTCCAATTCATCAAAGAGTCATTCTCTTTACAAAATTTCTTGAAGAAGTTTTGGACCAAAGTCAAACTTAGACGTCCCCGATGAAACATACAAAAGGACCTATGAGAGAAAATCAAAACTAAACACTAAAAGTTGGATCAGCTTGCCACAGATTGTTTCCCACTCGACTCTGCACAATAGTCTTTGTTGGTCATGAAAACTAATTCACAAACAAACAAGTCTACATATACTATCAAAGATAGATCAACACCTCTAAAAAAGAAGTGTCTGAATGATGTAATTTAGCCCTGAATATTGTTGTCTACAATAAGACCCCGCTATCATAAAAAAGAATTAGGCTTGTGATCAATTAAGGAATGAATGAAAACTAAACTATCTCAACACAAACTCAAAGATAAAACCTTAGTATGCTTCTCCTTCTATCCTCCTCTTGTTCCTCCCTTTCCTTTGCTTTTAAGCAAATTAGAATTGGTTGAAGTAGTTGAACTACCTCATTAGTTAAGTTAATTAAAACTCAACCAACTTTTTAGTTAGGGGGAACAGTGGTAATCATAATAAGGTTTATAAATAAATAATAACTAATAGGTGGGACCCCTTGTGACTCCCGTTAGTTCTTAACAATCATAACATAACTAGTTAATTAAACAAAACACCCCTCCTTGTGACTTCCATCGTCACATTCATATTTGAAAATTTATCTCATTGATATTTGAAATTATTTTCAAAAATATGTTACTCATATATCCAAAGAAAACATGTTTTCCAAAAAACTTCTGAAGTCAACTGTCATCAACAATAATAAAATAACACTCAAAAACCATACTTTCCACTTTGAGATGCAATCCTTCCTTGATTATTTCAGTCACCCTTTGATTTCTACAAATTTTCCTTTGGCTACGCTGAGCCTTTAGGCCTAATCTCGTTGATCACATGAGAAAAATCATCCCTCAAATGCATCCGGGAAGACATAGATTTATCAGAGCCATTGGAGGGTGAGGAAGGGGTAGCGGTGGATTTTCCTTTGTTAGGGGCATGGTGGGCCTCAGTTTTCAATGTTTTGCTAGCATGGGAGGATTGCATTGGTGAGTGGGTAGGGGTTGCTTGGACAATTTGATTTTTAGGTGGGGGAGAAGGTAAGGATAAATTGGGCTAGCCACGATGTTGGGAGACTGTCGGGTGGACAATCTCTTGCCATCCATCGTTTTCAGGAAACTCGAGTTACAATGATACATGAGGGGGAACGAGAATACCAGGGGCTTATGGTGCTTGGAAGGGAGGCCATTCAGGCCTAGCTTGGACCACTCCTTTCCCAATCCAATTGAAAAATACGTCTTGAAAAAACTAGCCTAACTCTTGTGAGTCAACATCAAAGTGTATGGGGAATCTTGGCCTTCTTGGGCCTCTGTTCCAATTACCTCTCCCTCGGTTACCTCTACCATGGCTACCTCAGCTAAAAAAACTTATTCTTGCATGCATGATTGATTAGAAAATAGATCCTTTACAACCATACACAACAACTCCTTAAAAATATGAAATAGAATTTGGCTCAACAACATATCAAACTCATGCAATCTAGTCCATATAAATTGTTTCATTGTTTTCAATGAGTAGGGGGTGAACAAAAGGTCATGGGATATGCGAGGGGTTTGTATTGAGCGAAACATGATAAAATGAGGGGGACAAGAAACATGGTTACTTCTCAAAGACAACAAACAATCAACTGTAATGCAAACCAAATAAAATATCACAGTGATCCAACCAAGAAACTACGATTTCAAATTGCTTCAATACATAATTCTTCTTGATTGTAATTAAATTTTAGAACATGGAGTGAAAAATGTATGTGGGAAAGCGATGGGGTTGTAATTAGAGAAATGAGAAATAATGGTAGGGAAAGAGAGAAGATACTATTCATAAAATTAATTAAGTAATTCATAAAACCATTTTTTTAAAGGAAATAACACCAACCAAATAATTATTGTGATCAAATGAAAACTTCTGTGTATAATTCAATTAATTTTGTGCATTGACTTTCTCACTCTTTGTAATCATATTTTTAACACAGTCTCACCAAACAAGACAACATGCATCCCACAACAACCTGTAGAAGAGTTATGTTTCTTCTCCTTGTCCATTTAATATTTTAAAACAATTCCCAAATGAATACATAGTCACTTATTACCACTCTGTTTAGTGTCAAATTCAACAACCACTACCCATGAATTATTTCATTCATCAAATACAGACTCAAAAGTCGTGCCCAATTCTGTCATTTAATTCATTTAATAATTAAATTGTAATGAGGTTATACCGTCATAGAACCTGCATCTATCTCTTCTATGATGCATGATATTCATCAATGCACATACCAAACAACCAAATACAACCATCAATATTTTAATTTCAAAGATCCTGACTTGCCATTTAAACACACAGACAACAATCACCATTTTAACTCATACTATGCTTGGAATACATGGGCCATTTGAAAAAACGCAGAATATTTCTATGACTGTACAGGTCCAAAACATCCAAAATGTTGGGCTATAAATCAATATAACGAGGTAGCAACAGTAAGCCTGATCGCATCTCATAAATTGATCAAATTTTCAACAAAACCATATTGTTTAAAAACTCGTGATCATCTCTAATGGCGCAATCAATAATATTCATAGAATATACAGTGGATGGCCATGCCATAATTACCACGATTGAAATACTCCCATGGAAATTAAAACCCAATGTCACAACAATCATGAACTCAACCTAACATGTTGTAGGAAGGCCACACATACCCATGCATTATGCACAAAGCATTTCTATGACTTAATCAATTAAAACTAATGCTAGTTTAATACTTCAATAATCGCAATGTAAAAGAAAATGACCTTGCAATCTAGTTTCTCCAATCAACCAATTAACCATGCTGAGCTTATCAATTTGACTGTTATAATAACCAATTGTAGTGACTAAAAACAAAAACCATTGTTAATATAATCAACAGAGATGAGCCAACGATATAATATTGTTGACGATGCACCACCAACTCATAAGAATCAACAACATACCTGACTGGACATAATGGTTCCCTCTATAAAAATCCGGGCTTGAGAAGTCAAGGGTTTTCTCTATGGACCAACAGAGGGAGACTAGAGTCAACCCCCTCCCCTCCCCCCCCAACATCGGGTGAGAACCTTTGAGACCAACGGTGCACACACAGTGTATACCACCAATAACTTCACAAACAAGGTGACAATTCCTGTGATAGGGGAGATTATGAACAGAGGAGAAAGTATTCATTTTGGTCCTCTGACAATACTGAGAACACATAGGGTATAACCCTCATGGTTTTCCGAATCAACTAAATAATGTTGAGATAAAACAGAGCTGAGAAATAGGAATCAACCTTAAGCAAGCCCTTTGGCATAATGACTATCATAAACCCCTACACAAAAACTAGTAACATGAATGAACCCATACCCAAGTGAACGATACATAGCGACACAAAGTGTTGCAAAACCAACAAACCCATAACAACAAATGACTGGGTATGGTGACAAGAAAGCATGGAGATAGCCAACCAATATAGACTGAATGAAAACCCTTCAACCAAGACCAATAAGGATGACAAAGATCCTTCATGTCTTCTAAAATTAGAATGATCAATGAAACTCTAACTTCAAACATTATTGCATTGAAACCACACCAACCATTCATTACAGAAAAATATCACAATTTTACACAGTTGCCAGACTTAAGGAAATCATAGACCCATACATCACCGAGCAAATATATATTTCATAACCAGAGTGGGTTCATGGATGGAAAAAATATATACCTATAACCACAAAATCCTTAAAAACCTGAGCTTGGTCGAGCAGTTCTTCCTCTGCTTGAAAATCAGATCTTAACCACGATGAACACAGTTGAAAAATAGCCAAGGTGAAAACCAATGGGAGGGGTATCACCTCCACCCTCTAGTCATTCAATTCCTTAGTACACTCCAGCCCACTAATTCATTATTTCATTCAATTAAACCATGCATTGAAACCAACATCCACTAATTGCCAAGACCGCCACACTATGTCACATTAACCACTTCCAACCATACTATAGCACATATCACATGTATTTCCATATAACTCAATAAATCGTATAGCCATTAACCCATTATCTAGGACTAACAACAATCCATCTAAACTTCAAAATGCACAGTGCAACATATTAGTATAGTCTAGTTTCTTCTTTTTGCACTTTGTCATATTTCTTTTATCTCTTTTCAACTGCTCTTATATATTATTACTAACATGTCTCTTATGCAGGTGTCATAGTAATGGATCCAAGAACATATAGAAATGGTAACAATGGATAACATAGGCCATCGTAACATGAAATTTAGAGCCTAGAGAAACAAAAACACACATAACATGCCTTATCCATCATTCATTTGTCACAATTAGAACCAACACATAATAGACCTTATCCATCGCCAATAAAACCAAGATTTCATCAATCATGTAGAACTCTGTAGTAGTGTTGAACATCAACATAACATGAAGTTAGAACCAGATCTGATCTCCCAATATACAAGGGGGTCCCACCTACTAGTATTATATATCTAGTTGGCTTATAGTAATAGGCTTTAGCAATACTTTGTGGGAAAAAATCCTCGTTGCAATTTTAATCGTCAACAAGTTTATAATACGAAATGGGAAATAATTTATAAGTAGAGAAAAGAGCAAGAAATGATAATGTTAATAAATAGTAATGTATTATGCAATCTGCTAAATGTATCCTTTAACATCCTCTCCATCTAGAAATTTTAGTTTTTATTTCGATACGTCAACAAAACTAGGAGAGTATTATCAAAGCCTATACAAAAACCACCTATAACAAAAAAATCATTACAACACTTCCTTCCTTACCCCTCCATTAGCTTAGCTCAGTCTTAGTGGAAAAAATATTTTGATAGGAAGAAATATAACAAAATTATTCCAACACATACATTTGACTAGCTAATGCTAAAACATGGATCCCATTATATATGAGTATTTGGTTCCAACAAAATACTTGAAGAAACATCTATCCTTTGAGTTAGTAGTTCTTGTTTTTCACCTTGTGACACCTTATAGAATACAAAGGAAATAAAGGTTTCCCAGCTAGCAGAGTAAGTGGAAGCAAATGTAGTAGATGGACAAAATGTATAATTAACCAATATGATGGGTTTCAGGTCTCAATACTTGGAAAGGAAAAGAAAATACCAAGCCTTTCAATAAAATAAATGGGTTTGAAGAGAGGAAGACTCATTTTTACACTATTTAGTAAAAATAAAACAGAGATAGAGATTGAGATAGAGATGTTTATCTATAAAGAAAGAAGGTAAAATGGAAAAGATGAAAGTCCTTTAAATATATTGAAGGATAGATATCCCACCTTTCCTATTCCACTGTCGATTTTCTCATTAAGACAGTGACCAGTTTGAATCCCATTGAAAAACAAAAACCATACCTTTCTCCCCTCTTGCCACTTACCATGCAGAGAGTTGGTAATCTCATTATGTTATGTGAGCATGAAGATAACCAAGTATTAATTAATGGGGACTCTATCTGTCGTGAGGTAGAGGATGGAAGGGACTAGGGATACTTGGAAATAATGGAGTAAGCGCGAGTTCTAATAGTCAGTTCGTAGTTCAATGTTCGTAGAGTCTAGTTGTTTGTGGTTTGCATGTAACCGACTCAGTAGAGTCTTTTCCTATTTAAGAATGTAATCAATCTTCATTGAATAATAGAGAAGTGAGCGTAACCTCATTGTGTGTTTGTTTTCTCATATTTTATCTTGGTATCAGAGCCATGGGGAGAGGTGCAGAAATTCATAGAGGTCCGTAGGTCCCTCCTCTGGTAGGGTACAGTGACACACTACTCAAACTTTCTACAGGGAGAAAACAACAAAATTTCTGCAGCTAAGATAACGTTACAGTGCGGAAATATTTAGAAATTCCCTTAGACGGAGTACTCGAGAGGTGCAGACATCTCGCAGCCGGAGTACATGTGAGGTGGGGAAAAGTTTTTTTTTACGTAGGCGTGGATAGCGTGAAAAAATTGAGGGCGTGGAGATTTTTTCCACGATTTGATTTGTGAGGGAAGAGCGTGAGGACTTTTCATGGTTATAGTTTGAATAAGCTTGAGTTATAGTTTTTTGAAAATCGTGGAGTTATAAACCTTTAATTAAAGTGAGGTATAGTTTGTTTTTATGAAAGTGAAGTTTTCTTATGATTATTATTAAATATCATAAAGGTTGAGTTTTTATTTTTAAAAGTGGATGCATGTGTGAGGTTTACAAATTATGTGGGATATTAAAGTTTAAAAAAGGTGGATACTTTTTATTAAGTGAAGCGTGAAGTGAAGAGTGAGTTTTTCAGTTTTTATTAAAGTGGATGTGTGTATTTAAAAACAAAAGTGGATATTTTGTTCTTTAAAAAGTGGATATTTTGGATATTAAGGTGCATGCTTAAAGGTTGATATATGCATGTGAGGTGGTGTTATGAATTAAATGTGGATACATGCATGATTTAAGATGAGAACAGAGATAGAGTTGGATCAGTGGATTCAAAGGGAGAGCAACGGACTGCTCAGCACAGGCGAAAACTCGACGGAAAGTTCCATATCCTTGGTGTTTTACTTGCAGGGAATATCTTGCAGCGATGGAGAATCTACTGGCAGAGAGCTTCCTCAATGAAGCTAACAATTTAGATGGATCGAATTTCATTAACTGCAAGATGTAGACGCTCATGGAAGGCTATGGTGTATGGAACATTGTGAAGAGGAACTAAACTGAAACTTGATGCAGCTGCAGGTGCGACAACAGCACAAATCCAAGATTGGGAGAAGCGTGAAAACAAGGCAAAGGTATTGTTGCGCATGTATGTTAAAGATAGAATAATTCCACATATTAGAGAAGCTACAACTTCTATTGCTACATGGACAACGCTTAAAGCATTGTATGAAACTATCAACACAAATCACATTTTGTTTCTGAAAACTAAATTGCTAGGCATTAAGATGGATGGAAATGAATCTGTTAGTTCATTTTTGGGTCGTATTAAAGAGGTGAAAGACAAGCTCGTAAATATAGGGGAAACGATTTTCAACACTAACCCAGACACTATTACCTTAAATGGTATGCTAGAAGATTATCATATGTTCATAACAGGTCTCGTAGCAAGAGAGAAACCTCCTACGTTTGAAGAATTGACAGGTATTTTGCTGCAAGAGGAAGAGAGGCATGGGAATCTGAAGCCTCAGAATAAAGAATTGGAACTGTGGTCAAATAAGATATCTGTAAGAGGGATATCATGAGAAAGAGGCAGATGAGGTAGTTCATGGCATAAAGGCAGTTCATGGCAGACAGGCAGGTCATCGCAGAGACGAAAATATCCAAATCAAGGTATGCAATCCGACATGAATGAGTCAAAGAGTTGCTTTTATTGTGTTCGAACTGGACATATTATTAAAAACTGGCATAAGAAGAAGAACGATGAGGCTAGGAATAAACCTAAAACACATTCAGGTCATTATGCAGAAAAATTGTCAAATCATGATCTCAAATTATTTATTGCTAGTGATGATATTGATGAACCCCCAAATTTTGAATCACGGGATCTTAGGCTGTTTGTGTCTAACGTTGCTTTATCTGCTGAAACAGATGATTCTGATGCCTGGTTTGTGGATTCTGAAGTATTAGTACATATGAATTGCAATAAAAATTGGTATGTTAATTTTAAAGAAACACAGAATGGTGCCAGCATATATCTTGGAAATGACTGTGCTCATCAGATCAAGGGATATGGAGACATTCCTGTGACATTGTCGAATGGTACAATTCGTCACATTCGCAATGTTGTTTATGTGCCAGGAATAAAGAAAAAATTGATCTCTGTGTCCACCATTACAGATCAGGACTTGAAGGTTGAGATCTTCAAGAATCATTGCATAGTGAAGGATCTACTGGACCATTTCAAAACTGTTGCAACATGAGTCAGAGCAAGAGGCCTATACAAACTTGATGTTACCAGAAAATCATATCACGCACTGACTTCTGCAACCATGCCAATAGAGATTCTTTGGCATCAAAGGTATGGACACATCAATCATCATGATTTATTGTTATTACATAAAAAGAATATGGTTGAAGGACTTCCCAAGTTAAAGAATAAGGTTGCTTGTGATGGATGTGCATTAGGAAAGATGTGCATAGATGAATTCCCCTCTAATCCTGATAAGAAAAATAGAGATGTGTTAGATCTTGTGCATATTGATGTTTATGGACCTATGCAGACTAGGTCTTTAAGAGGTGCATTTTACTTTCTGTTATTTATTGATGATTGCACGATATACACATGGGTTTACTTCCTTAGAAGAAAATGTGATTTTTTCGAATATTTTAAGGAATTTAAAACCATGGTGGAAAAAAAAATAGGAAAATCCATCAAAATCCTCTGTTCAGATCAAGGGGGAGAGTATAAATTAGGGGACTTCAACAAATATTGCAAAGATCATGGAATCATACAACAATTTACAGTACCACACACTCCACAACAGAACAGAGTCGTTGAAAGGAAAAACAGAACTCTGGTCAATTGTGCACGCAGTATGATGAAATGTAAGAATCTCTCAAATGCATTTTGGGCTGAAGCCATAAATACTGTAGTTTATTTAAAAAATAGAAGTCCAACAAGGTGTCTTGATAATGTTACTCCTTTCGAGGCCTTGTATGGTTCCAAACCTGCAGTTCATAATTTGAAAGTATTTGGGTGTAAGACTTTTGCTCATATTCCAAAGGAGAATAGGAGGGAATTGGATGTTAAAGCCATTAAATGTATTTTCATTGGGTATTGTTCTGAATTTAAAGCATACAAACTATTTGATCATGCTACTCACAAAGTATTTGCAAGTAGAGATGTACTTTTCCATGAGTAGAAAGCAGGAAATCATGCCGACAACAATCATGTGGAATGGCAGAGACTTCTTGATGAAGGACTTAAAGAAGAGAAGAAACAACCCCCACAACGTCATCCATCCCCATAGCGACAACAACAACAACATCAAGGACTCAATGATATGAACAATTCAAGCAGTCACAATTAACCTAGAGGTGAAGATAGATCTTCACAAAGTTAGGAGGAAGATAATAAGTTGAGAATATCTTCATGACAGATTCAACTTCTTGAGAGGTATAAAGACTATGCCCTAACGAGTAGCATTTAAAATGTCATAGAACCCATGAGTTTTGATGAAGCTAATGAACATGATGAATGGGGAAATGCAATGGAGGAAGAATATGAATCGATAATGAAAACCAATGCTTGGGAATTGACTGAATTGCCTAAACATAAGAAGCCCATTGGATGCAAATGGATATACAAACCCAAGTTTAAATCAGATGGTAGTATAGATAAGTATAAGGCTAAACTGGTTGCAAAGGGGTATTCACAAACAAAAGGTATTGATTATGCTAAAACATTTGCACCAATAGATAAATTAATACTATCAGAATGTTAGTTGCTTTAGCTACAAAGTACCATTGGAAGCTACACTAGTTAGATGTTAAATCTGGATTTTTGAATGGTGAGTTAAAGGAAGAGGTTTACCTTACTCAACTTGAAGGGTTTGTGGAACAAGGGAAATAACACTTAGTGTGTAAGTTAAATAAAGCATTGTATGGACTAAAAGAGGCACCTAGGTCATGGCATGAGAAGATAGACTCTTTTTTCCTTCAACAGGGTTTTATGAGGATCAAAAGTGATCCAAATCTGTATACCAAATTTGATGAACAGGGGTATATAGTATTGATTTCCTTATATGTTGATGATTTGATAGTTACAGGAAATGAAGAGAAATTAATTGATGAAATCAAGCAGTAGTTGTCAAAAGTTTTTGAAATAAAAGATCTTGGTGAGTTACATTACTGCCTAGGTCTTGAAGTTTGGAGAAATGCAGGCCAAACTTTTGTTTGTCAGAGTAAGTATATCAGATAAATACTTAAGAGATTTAAAATGGATCAGTGCAAGTCTTCTCTTGTTCCCATGCAGTAGAATGTGAAACTTTCTTGTGATGATGGTTCGAAGGAGGTGAATAGCACTATGTATAGACAGATGGTGTGTAGTTTGAATTATCTCACCACAACTAGACCTGATATTTCATATTCTGTGAGTGTATTAAGTCAGTTTATGGTGAACCCTCATGAAAGCCATTGGAATGCAACAAATGCAGTACTTAGGTATCTAAAAGGAACACTTGATTATGGTATTAAATATATGGATGGATCTGATGTTGAGTTGACAAGTTACTCAGATTCTGATTGGGCTAGCAATCTGGATGACCGAAGATCAACCACTCGATATGCGTTTGGCATTGGATCTGGGGTTGTTTCATGGAGGAGTAAAAAGCAGCCTATTGTATCTTTGTCTTCTACTGAAGCAGAATATAAAGCCTTGTGTGCAACAACTTGTGAAGTTGTTTGGTTAAGAAGACTTATTCAATCTGTTGGAGAAGAACGACAAGAACCTACGATGATCAAATGTGATAATCAAAGTTCAATCAATATTGCGAAGAATCTGATTTTTCATGCAAGGACAAAGCATGTTGAATCTTAGTTTCATTTTGTTAGAGAAAAGTTGTAGTCAAATGAAATAGCTCTTATGTATTGTAATACTAGTGGAAATGCTGCTCCTATTTTCACTAAGCCTCTTGGAAAGATTAAGTTTGAGCTGTTTAGGGAGATGTTAGGTGTAGAAGTCAATCCATTCTTCATTAAGGGGGAGACTTGGAAATAATGAAGTAAGCGCTAGTTGTAAGCGCTAGTTGTAAGCGCCAGTTCTAAGCACCAATTCGTAGTTCATTGTTCGTAGAGTCTAGTTGTTTGTGGTTTGCATGTAACCAACTCAGTAGAATCTTTCCCTGTTTAAGAATGTAATCAGTGTTCATTGAATAATAGAGAAGTGAGCATAGCCTCACCGTGTGTTTGTTTTCCAATATTTTATCTACCCATACCAATCCGTGAGCACAAAGATCTATTTTCTTTGGAAAACTGTTTTAATTGATTTCTCATTAAAAATTGAGAAGTCCCGACATAGATATTTATTTGAGCAGACATACGTTTTTAAACTATTATTTGTATTCTGCACCGAGCGCATATCTATGTATATGAGCATCATACCCTCGTTATTTCAACCCATAATGAATCGATAAGTCGTACCACTAAGTATGTCACTTGAAATGAGCGATGTGAACTGTAAATGAAATATGTTTATTTACTACTCGGTATGTCAGTCTAAAGAAAGGATGTGATTCGATTTGTAAACGAAAGATTCACGTGGCAGGATTGATTTAATGGGTGCTCAATATACTCTCATATGGAGGAAAATAAAATGTCTAAGATACTACAAAGAGGAATGATAATAAATAACCATTGGATTTGAATTACAGGCAAGAAAGTGCTACACGTCATTGACAATATCCTTATTGCAATTGAAAAAAAATGATACACATCATTGTCAATTTCCCGATTACAATTAAAGCCTGTTGAGTCCCTGAATTTATGAGGATGGAAAGGAGTTTTTAAATGGGGATCAAAGGAGGGATCATGGTGGAGATCGAGGCACAACTCATTGGCAAGGGAAATTTGAAAAAAAAAATTGTTTTCGGTTTGGTTCTTTGTCATTTTACTTTATTTTTAGTGTTACCTTTTGTATTCTCTATGTTCGCTTTAATTCTCAATGACATTTTTCTTTTGTCTTCTCAACGAGCTTAAGTACATTCAAGGTCCATACCAATAAATTTTGGCCACAGATCTTATTTTTTTTTGCAATTTAGTAGCATCTTTTGAGCTGAGTTTGAACTATGTAAAATCGAAAAAGTGAGAAGACTTTAGGATAAGAAAGGGTTCCAGACTGTATTTTAAAATGCAATAACCAGAATACCTTTTTAAGTAGCATAGTCTGCCTTAACCCAGATCTTTCACGCAATAGTAGAAATTACTTAAAAAATTAAAAAAAAATATTCGAAACATCGCTCTCATGTATCACTCATGACGTGTGGAGAGAGTGGGTCACATGTTATACACCGTCAAAAGATTCAAACTATTCCATTAAATTACTTATGTATTTGAAGTTGTATGTGAGATCGACACAATATGTTAAGCCACAAAGTTACTGTAAATCCATTAAAATATGTAATATTAAAATGTTATACTATTTTAATGGAAAAATGTGATTAAATTATTAGTTTTTGTTTTTCATTTAAACTTAAAATGATGTTTGAATTGTTAGTTATGATTAAGTGTTGTCGCGTGATTGAGTATTTGATTTTTTATTATATTTGATTTAAAAAATATAAAAAATTGAAAAAAAAGATAGAGCATAATTTGAAACTTAAAAACATAAATGAATAAGTGAATAAAATAACAAAACAAAATGAATTTACTGGTTTATCTTTAATTTTTAAAATGAATTTACTTTATATTAAAATGTCTAGTTAGTAATGTATGTTTATATATGTACGTGTGGTATATAGGTTTACACTATAATAGTGAGTTATAGTAATAAAGTAAAGTGTATAATAATTGGATAAAAAGTGTAATATACATAGTAGTGTAATATACATAATAAGTTAATAGTTAAAAGATTTGATAAAATTATGATTAAAGTATAGTAAGTTTAATGAAAATAATTACTAATAAATTATAATAAAAATATTTAATAAACTTAATTATGAGTAAAAAAATTAGATTGATAAAATTATGAATCTTACC
>SNQJ01S0103496.1:13345-36919 GCA_010110895.2 Picea sitchensis
CTTCCCGAGTGTTGTTCTCGGTGACACTATAGCAGTCCGACGACCGATAGGTTTATCTAAATAGGGCTTCAGGAAATCTAGGCCAATCCGTACGCAGGTGTTGTCTGATGCGCTACCACTCGAAGGGGTACCAACAGGGGTTACAAGGGTGGCCAATAGATGTGCGCTTAAGAACCACTTGTATTTCCTACGTGTATGAATCCCTCAACCGCGAGTTTATGCGCGTAACGAAAGATCTATGTAGCTTAAAGACCCCAGAATACGTCTCTACCTTGAAAAAAAATACCCACAATTTCTGCCAAGGAAAGTTCTCTGATACCACTTGCAAGATACCAGATATATAAAATATGCAGAACATAAATAAAATGCTAGAAATGACAGAATAACAGTAAAATATCCAACATAATCCTCACAATACACAAAAATGATATACGAAATAGCAATAGAAATAGCACTTTGATTCAGATAGCAATGTTCACAGGCCTCTTCGAGGGGGCAACCTCCAGTCGAGCAACGCTCTGTTACAATAATCTCCAAGCTAGGGTTCTCATACCCTCGACCCTTATTTATACTAAATATGTCTATTGAGAGAAACATCTACAGAAAGATCCTTCTAGAAGTGGAAGCTTCTATTAGGTCTTCTTACATCTGCCTTATTCTATTTTATTGAAAGTCTTTATTAATATTTACCTTTATTACATCCGAATACATTGATCTACCTATGTGCAGGTTAGGACCTTAACATTAGCAAGAGAAATTTGAAAAAAAAATTGCTTTCGGTTTGGTTCTTTGTCATTTTACTTTATTTTTAGTGTTACCTTTTGTATTCTCTATGTTCGCTTTAATTCTCAATAACATTTTTTTTTGTCTTCTCAGCGAGCTTAAATATATTCAAGGTCCATACCAATAAACTTTGGCCACAGATCTTATTTTTTTTGCAATTTAGTAGCATCTTTTGAGCTGAGTTTGAACTATGTAAAATCAAAATAGTGAGCAGACTTTAGGATAAGTTGGAAAGGGTTCAGACTGTATTTTAAAATGCAATAACCAGAATACCTTTTTAAGTAGCATAGTCTGTCTTACCCCCAGATCTTTCACGCAATAGTAGCAATTACTTAAAAAATAAAAAAAAATATTCGAAACCTCGCTCTCATGTATCACTCATGACGTGTGGAGAGAGTGGGTCACATGTTATACACCGTCAAAAATTCAAACTATTCCATTAAATTACTCATGTATTTGAAGTTGTATGTGAGATCGACACAATATGTTAAGCCACAAAGTTATTGTAAATCCATTAAAATATGTAATATTAAAATGTTACATTATTTTAATGGAAAAATGTGATTAAATTATTAGTTTTTGTTTTTCATTTAAACTTAAAATGATGGTTGACTTGTTAGTTATTTAAGTGTTGTCGTGTGATTGAGTATTTGCTTTTTTTTATTATATTTGATTTAAAAAATATAAAAAATTGAAAAAAAAGGATAGAGCATAATTTGAAACTTAAAAACATAAATGAATAAGTGAATAAAATAACAAAACAAAATGAATTTACTTGTTTATCTTTAATTTTTAAAATGAATTTACTTTATATTAAAATGTCTAGTTAGTAATGTATGTTTATATATGTACGTGTGGTATATAGGTTTACACTATAATAGGGAGTTATAGTAATAAAGTAAAGTGTATAATAATTGGATAAAAAATATTGTACATAAAAGTGAAAAGTGTAATATACATAATAAGTTAATAGTTAAAAGATTTGACAAAATTATGATTAAAGTATAGTAAGTTTAATGAAAATAATTATTAATAAATTATAGTAAAAATATTTAATAAACTTGAAAAGATTAGGTTGATAAAATTATGAATCTTATCAAGAATAAAATGTAAAACTTTATAAATGTAAAGTATATATAAAATAATATTATTACTAGAGCATATAAATTAATCATATATAGTTAGGGTGTTATATATATATATATATATATATAATTTCATCATAATAATTTTACTTTGGATTTAGGGAGCAATAAATTAATGTTTTGAATTTTTATTGAGCTATAAAGATATTTGGAAAAAAAAATAAAAATGTGGGTGAGAAAGGCGTTATGATTGAGGCAAGAGAGTGCTTACTAATGAGAACCTCCTCATATTGCAAGTGTATCAAAAGATTAAGTAATAGTAAAATATGTTGTTAGAATAAATCAATTAGATTAATAAAATGTGTTATATATATTTAAACTATAAATGTGGTGCATGGCGTTCTGTAGTTGTTTAGCTATCTTGTTATGGAAATAGGACGACATCAAGAGTATAAGTCCATCACATTGCAATAGGGAAACCCACCTAAATCCCAATTAATGTCCTTAACCAAGAACCAAGATTTAAAAAAAAAATTGACATTCAACCCAAGTCACCATAAGAGTGGGTTTCATGAAAAAATTTAATTCATTCAAAGCATTACCAAAATGCATGGAATTGTGAGCAAGACAACGATTGTAAGCTTAGCACTATGTAATCCCTTCAAGCTAGAGTGTGGAATCTAATTCTTAGAGTATGGAATAGAGAACTGAAAGTGCACATTATAATTAAAGTCCAACTAGATATGTTTTAAGGTTTGGGTGATTGTATTGAAACAATTCTTGTAACCTAGAAAAAGAAAATTGTTGACATGGGAAACAGTGTGTGATGTATGACTTAGGAGTTGTCCTCCACTTTGTTAGTAAGTGTAACTAATTTTGAGTTGTCCTTAGGAGTCGTCCTCCATTAATATGGGGGATTACATGAACATTAGGAGGACGACCATTATGAGCAACAACCAATGATGTGTTCTACTCTAGAAAGGGAAGGTCACGTGGAAATTCACCATTAGCTAAAAGACAATTACTTGGTTAATGGAGAATTTTGTGTGGTGTTCCATTGAAAATTTTTCTAGCACGAGAGTGTAGCTTATACACTTCGGTTTCTTATATACTAAAGTGTGAGTGGGAAAGTCTTGACCCTAGAGAGAGTGTAGTGCCAAGTCTACCACAATAGAAATTTCGATGGAGTGTCATGGATTATTATGCATAAGTCCCTTTTAAGTGGGGTGAGGTGTCTAAATGGGAGATCACATCTTGAAATGCATTAATCAATCTAACAACTACTTGGTCACTAAGAAGGATGTTTCCCTATGAAGAAACTCTATTTGAAATAAATAAAAATCTAGATGGGGAATGATGGACACATGCTTCCCATTGTTAAACATCTTCCACAGTAGTGGGGGGGGACTTGAAAGTGCTAGAGATGGACAATAAAAGAGATATAGGCCAAAGTTGGTAAGGATTTGTAGGTATAGAGGATATAATTTTGAAACATACAAAGTACAATGGTTCAAGAAGAGAAGACCTTAAGGACAAGTGACTAAATATTTTGGAATGAACCCTTAGTAAATTTATTCTTGATATAAAATGTTCACTAAATCATGTTTCCACGTGGTGTTCTTTATGTATAGGCATGCTTGTAAATAGTGAATTGTTGATATAAAACATGATTTTACTCGACTTTGATGAAGAGAATTATATACTTGACAATCTAATTTATATAACTTAATAAAATAGTGAGATTGAGGACAATGACCAAACAAACCTCAAAGTGATGTCATCACATAACAACCAATTAGCAATATCTTAGTCTATGTTCTTAAACATTGAAAATATTTTGTGTCAATCTCATAAGTGATGGATTATGTATTGTCAAGTTAGAGTGATAATCAAAGTCAATAATGATTGTTTATAATTATCAAGACATATGAGGTGGGATTATATGTATGAATTAATGAAATTTATATCGAATTCAATGTAAGATTCACTTAACTAGATAACCAATGAAAATATAAGGATTTAATTGGTTGTCAAACTAGTAGACTATACTTAAATGTCAATGTCCTATATGGAACTTAGGAAGAATACATATGTAAGAGAAGTGTGTATTTTCATTAATTAAATTACAATTGGTAATAAAATAGATTATGGACATAGTAAGGTGCTTGCTAAGTGGGGATAGATGCAATCGATATATAAATATCCTCGACATGTTTCTGATCAATTGAAGGACCAGTGGGACCAATATCGCACAAGGTTTGCTATCATAGAAGACACATAAATTGTCTCACGAATTATTCCTCTTATTGAGAATGAACATAATTTCAGGACAAAGTTTCTTGAAGGGTGGTTGTATGTAACGCCCCATATTTTGACCTTAGACAATTAGAAATTTGATTTTATTCATCTTGGTAATTCATTGATTAGTAACTATTTAGACTTAGTTAGTCTTACATAGACATGTGAGATGTGTATATCTAGACCTATTTGTGTGTTTCATAATGCTAGTTTTATTATTATATGTTAATAATTATGATAGTTATGAGAATGTTCAAACATGCAAATTTAAATATGGAATTTTGGTACATTGATACTAGTTCAAGTTCTATTGTGAATGCATAACAGATGAAAGTCATGATAAAAATCGACATGCATTTGTTAATTGAATGTCAATACAAATATGGATCTTGATATGAAAATATGATGTATATGCATGGATATGAGTTATTGGTGAAATAACCTATAGGTTGATGAGCTATGTGATAGCCAAATGACTATAGTGTTGAGGTAACTTAGATGTCATAGAAATAAAATATATAGTGTATCCTATAAGTTGTAATTGTTATTTAATTTATGATTCGAAATATGTCTATGATCTGTGGAAAGTGTGGTTTTGATAGGATGCACTACTTTCCTAGAGTGGTTATTGTTAGAATATGAGTGGATGTGCTCGTTTTACCATTGACAATATCACTATTGTCACCCAACCATAGGCTAAAGCCACCCTCCAAGCACCTTGACCTTGATAGAGAGAAGAATCCTGGTAGCAATCCAATAGCCAAGCAAGGCTAATGCACCAAGCAAGAAGTAACCAAAGCTGATAAGAGAGTCCAACCCAAAACTAGTGCAGCACCTTCCCCAGGACTTGTGCACAAAAATGCTAGACTGCATTGCATAGAAGTGGATTTCTGCAATTCTGAGAAGTGTGTCAAATGAGAGACTGACACATTGTATTTATAGTATTCCTAGCAAACTGCCTGGGCCGACTTCTCTTTCTGGGTACTAATTAATTCATATTAATTAACTCTCTTCAACCAACATCTTTGCTAGGGTTACTTTCATTTCTTTTCTTTCTTCTGGAACATTCTCATCTTGTCAAAGGTCACAATGGAGGTTCATACCTCCCGAAGCTACCATAATATCAACACTCCCTCCTAGCTAGGGAGGTATAACTGATAATGGTCTTGAGCACAAATAGAGCATTCAAATGGTAGTATCATTAGCACCATCATTTTTATCCACCTGGATAATCTCTATGACAACTGGTACAATATCAATTGATAAAACACAACTGTGTTTATCCATGGTAGTACACAACTACTCAAATCATGACATATAGTCACAAATAGTGGAACATATCCACCATAGTAGTATATCTCTACTATCTGGAGACAAGAAGTCTCCATAACAATCATCTGATATCAACCTGCACAGAAAATATTATTATGATATAAACTGAATCATCTGGGCCATTCTTTAACTCACATCTATGAGATCTGAAAGAGTATCTGCCCTCAGAGTAGAACATCAACTATGGGATATCTAGACTATTCTTCTCAAGCAAGGAAGAATGATTGTTTTGATTTCTAAGCCTGGACCATTCCTCACCATGGGCCATTCCTCCGACACTAAACAAAGTGTAACCTGGAGAGAATGAATCTGCCTTAAGGAATTCTTGTCCCTGATTGTTGAACCTGTACCATTCCCCACCTTGGGCCATTCCTCCAGCACTAAACAAAGAGCAACCTGGAGAGACTGAATCCACCCTAAGGAATGACTGTTCGGACCATTTCCGATGTTAACCACAAGAGGAAATGACTATCCTGCACCAACCTTCAAAACAGACCATTCCTCATGTTAACCATAATGATAAATCGTTTTCCGGCGAGGCGGGTCAGTCTTCTTGAGTAACCCTCAAGAAGAGAGACTGCCCTAGACCACTCCCCATGTTAACCACAATGGGAAGTCGCTTTCTATGGCACATCAAAAATCCATCGAACCATTTTCATTACGAAAATGACCGTTCAATCTGGACCATTTTCCGAACTGGAAAATGTCTATCCATCAGAAATCTCAATCCACTTTCCAAACTGGAAAGAATCTTCCCAAGATGGACTATTTTTCAATATTTAAAATGAATGTCCTCAATTCAATAATATGTTAGTGCTCCCTCCCAACCTGGAGAGTCATTTCTTCCCTTTCAACTAAGGGAGTTATTTCCACAATCCCCATCTTGTCTCGGAAATATGCAAACTTTATTCTGGACAGAGGCTTTGTCAGGATATATGTTGTCTTCTCATCTGTGGGGATATATTGGAGCTTTACTTCTCCTTCCTGGACTTTATCTCGAATAAAGTAGTATTTGATCTCAATATGTTTCGACCTTTCATGAAACACTGGGTGTTCTGATAGTCTTATACAACTATGATTGCCACAATGTATTATGGTCGAATCTGGAATCTGATCAAATAAATCAGACATTAGCTTCCTCAGCCATATTGCTTCTGTGCATGCTTCACATGCTGCGATATATTATGTTTCTATTGTGCTGAGTGTGATAGACTTTTGTTTCCTGCTACCCCAAGATATCATAGTGGAGCCCAAGCTGAAACACATTCTTGAAGTACTATTTCTGTCTTCTGCACTTCCTACCCAATCTGAATTTGTAAATCCATGAAGTTGTATATCACTAGATGTGGTATATCTTAAGCCATAGTTTATTGTCCCACGAATATATATTAGGACATGATTTGCAACTATCCAATGCTCATGTCTAGGTTCCACCTAGAATTGGCTTAGTGTATTCACGACAAAGCGATGGATCTACTGGATCATAATCTGGATCTTTTACTTTTCTTATATCTGTAGTCATAGGAGTTTCTATGGATTTGCAATCCATCATTCCAAACTTCTGAAGAATCTTTATTGTGTACTTTCCTTGTCCAAGGAATACTTCACCACGCTTCTGCCATACTTCTAGTCCCAAGTAATAATGCATGAGACCTAGATATTTCATATCAAATTCAAAAGCTAGTTCCTTTTTGCACCGGATGATGAGAGACTCTTCAACTGTTATGAATAGATCGTCAACATATAGTAGTAGAATTACAGGTGCATTGTCCACCACTTTGTAGTAAAGGTTTGTATCTGCATGACTTTTGGAGAAACCAAGTCTCGTTAGATAGCTATCCATTTTGGCATACCAAGCCCTTGGAGCTTGTTTGAGTCCATATAGATATTTCTTTAATATGAATGCTTGAGTGTCTCTAGAATGTACTTCAAACCCTTGAGGTTGTTCAATATATACTTATTCTTCAATTGCTCCATTGAGGATATGTGTCTTTACATCCATCTGATGTAAGTTCCATCCCATGGAAGCGACAAGAGATATGATAACTCTAATGGAGGTATATCTAGTAATCAGAACAAAATTTACATCATAATATTCTCCCTCCTTCTGGGAGAACCCTCTAGCTACGAACCTTGCTTTATATTTATCCACGCTTCCATCTACTACATGTTTGATCTTGTATACCCACTTTGAAGTTACCACTGGTTTTTCTTTAGGTCTAGGTATAATTTCCCATACATCATTTTTCATAATGGATTGGTGTTCTTACGTCATAGCTTCTTTCCATTGTTTCTTTTGAACTGCTTCTTCAAATGTGGTAGGTTCTTCATCTAGAAGCTTTGTCATATATGTTGCATAGGTTGAGAATATTTTAGGCTTCTTACTTTTTCTGAATGTTCCTTCTGGGACCTTGAGTCTTTCTGCGTCTTGTAAGGTAGCTTCAAGCCAAGTTGGTTGTTTCTTGGTCTTACGTACGGTGTCTGAATCAATGGTCTCACATGGTTGCATAGGATGATCGGGTTGTTCCTTTTCATCATTTTGGTTTTCTGTGATTTCTTCAATAGGTTCTTCATTCTCTTCTTCTTCAATAATTTCTTCTATGGATTTCTTGAAATCCATCTTTTCATTGAATGTCACGTTTCTGATGACTTCGATCTTATGTTGTTATGAAATATAGATTCTATAAGCCTTGGATGAATCGATATATCCCACGAATATGCCCTTCTTTCTTGAGGGTTCTACTTTATTCATTTTGTCCTTGGGAATGTGAGAGTAAACAGGACATCCAAAGATTCTTAGGTTTTCCACATTAGGTTTCTTACCTAAGAAGGCTTCTTCTAGAGTCATGTCGTTCAATATGCGGTGAATAATTCTGTTTTGTATATATATTGTTGTCACGACTACTTCTCCCCATAAGAACATGGATAACCCTTGATCATTTAGTAGTGCTTTTATTGTTTCTTCGATAGATCTTTTCTTCCTTTATGCTACACAATTTTGTTGAGGATTATGATGAACAATCAGCTCCCTCCTAAGCCCTACCGATTTGCAGAATGCAACGAATTCCTTTGAGGTGCATTCTCCTCCATTATCTGTTCTTAAGGTATTGATCTTCTTGTTTGTGAGGTTGTCTATCTCTACTTTGAATTCTTGAAACTTGCTGAATACTTCATCTTTTGTCTTTAGTAGATATAACCAGGTGTTTCTTGAATAATCATCGATGAAGATTACGTAGTAAAGAGATCCTCCTAGATATTTGACTGGCATCGGACCACAAACATCTGAGTGTATCAGATCTAGAATCTCCTTAGATTTGTTTTTGCTGCTTGGGAATGGTTTCTTGATATTCTTCCCAAGAGCACATCCTTTGGAAATTCCTTCATGTGTAGATTGCAATTCTGGTATTCCTTCAACCATCCTTTTGAGAAACGGTAATGCTTGATAATTAATATGAGCATACCTTCTATGCCAAAGTTCATTGGGATTGACTTTGTTATGTACGAGAGATTCTTCATTTTGTTCTAGTAGTATATATAGATTTCCTTCATGACTTCCAATAACCCTATCATTCTCTATGCTGGAGTCTTTATGCCAAGATAACACTTTTCCATCTACGAAAGCTATTATGTTTCCTTTGTTATCTAGGTAAGATATGGATACAAGATTATTTTATAAACCAGGTACATATAAAGAATTTCTTAAATGAACATTGTTACCTAATTTCAACTTAACGAAGGTTTGTCCAAATCCTTTGACTGGGTAAGTACTTTTGTCTCCAAGCTCTACCTTGTATGATGTCTTCTTCTCATTTATATTTGAGAGTCTGGCGTGATCTCCCGTCATGTGCCTAGAAGATCCACTATCGATTATCCACATGTCATCTTCAATCGTTCCAGTGAGTGATGAGTAGTGTAGAATAATGATCTTTTCACTCATGTCTTCGGTTAACTGGTAGTTGGTCATGCCTTGATCCAAAACTTCAACTCTGACGTTTCTTCCTTCTGAGAGAGCAAAAAGGTGTGCTGAAATAGGGCGCATTTGAATATCTTCTCCTTGAGTGAGATGCTCCATCACAAGGTTTTGGATCTAAGATTTAGGGTTTCTGCAACTGCTCCTGCTAGTAACCCTAGCGACAATGTCTTGGAAGCTGCTCCTGTTAGTAACCCTAGTGACAATTCCTCAGCGAGATTAGTATCATAATGGCTATGCTTCCTTCCAACGGTTAGATTGAATGAAGGAGGTGTGGGCCCATAACCTATTATAATATGAGTGGATGTGCTCATTTTTCCATTGACAATATCACTATTGTCACCCAACCATAGGCCAAAGCCACCCTCCGAGCACCTTGACCTTGAAAGAGAGAAGAATCTTGGTATAAATCTAATAGCCAAGCAAGGCTAATGAACCAATCAAGAAGTAACCAAAGTTGATCAGAGAGTCCAACCAAAAACTGGCGTAACACCTTCCCCAGGACTTGTGTAAAAAACTGCTAGACTGTAGTGCCCAGAAGTGGCTTTCTGCAACTTTGAGAAGTGTGTCAAATGAGAGACTGATGCCCTGTATTTATAGTAATCCTGTCAAAATGCCTGGGCCGACTTCTCATTCTGGGTACTAATTAATTCATATTAATTAACTCTCTTCAACCGACATCTCTTCTAGGGTTACTTTCATTTCTTTTCTTTCTTCCAGAACATTCTAATCTTGTCAAAGGTCACAATGGAGGTTCATACCTCCCAAATATACCATAATATCAACAGTTGTTTGATGACGCGACTCTAAGAAAAATATATGCATGGTATGGCTTGATGTAGGGTGTTGGCCCTAGTTCTATGAGGAGGACGTGGAGGTATTGCCCACTATTTATCCTTCGAAACATAGAGTTGTGGAAGGGTTGTGTGAAGTCATGCTCCCCTAGATGTGTGATGGCAACTGCTAGTTTCCTATTGGGAAAGCTTGGTCAAGATGTATGACACTTCCTCTTACGGGTTCTATCTGGAGTTAGGTCAATATAGTTGATGCTCTAGCTTAGTCCAACAGAGGAAATGATAGGATGGAATATGGAAGTAGGTTAGGAAGGAATGATGCTTCAATGTTAGTTGAGAATACTGATTGGGGATTAGAGATTCCACTATTGTTTACTCACTTGGTTCCTACCATGTTTAAAACCCTCTTTTGATTTCCTATTGATATTTTAAGTGTGATAATGAGTTATTGATGAATTGCTGTAATTTTGTTCACTAATATTATTAAATGATGCATTACTTGATCTATTGTCCCATATGTCTTGGTGTGATCGTATAGGAACTATGCATTAGAGGCAATGGTTGTTTATTGTTAGTACATGCATGATATATGTGTCCGCTAGCTACACACACATACCCTACACATGTACACATGTACAATTAATTAATGTATTAATTATTACAATATATTATTAATTATTTAATTGAATGTTTATTGACTATGTAAATTATAGTGCATACAAAATATCTAGAAGCATTAAATACCTTCTTTGAATTTGATTGATGGTTGGTATGATGAATTAAATGAGCATGGTGGGTTGTCATGTACATTTTGGGAAAATTGTCAAATTTCATTTATTAGCTAGCATGAGAAGAAAGACTTTGTATTTTATTTATTGTTGTTTAATGCAAGTCATTTATATTTTAGTTTTATTTTAAACGTTTCCCAAAAATATAGATAAGGGAGGTTGATGACTAATAATGAGGGTGGTTGAAGAGACTTGGGGAAGGGTGTATGGAAACTTAATAAATAGGAAGAAGAGGTGGTGAGGAAGGGGAGGATGAGAGGTCATGAAATTATTGGAAGATACAATTCTTGTGATAGTCTTCTTAGAGAATATGTGATTTGTTGTTCTTGGAGTCACAGACACGGAGGGCCAAGAAAATGAAAGGTTTCTTGGATATAGGAAGCCAGATAGGATTTTGGTTGGCTGGGAGGAATCCGTTGTTTCACTCTGGACAAGTGGGAAAATAATTGGGAAACAAATGCTTGGAAGCACCCAAGATTACATTGCAACTGATGAGCTTCAACAAACCGAGGAGGAGGTATTCTTCCGTGGTATTTTTTTTATATATGCTTTTGTTTTAAGTTTTAAATCTTAGAGATAACATATTACTTAATTCATCATGTTATTTATATTTATCATTGAACAAATGTAGAAGAATTGTGTAAATGAAAATCAATGAAATTATTCTAAAACAATCATTATTGTGTATGTATTTAATGAATGATTAATTTCTTAGCATCATGTAGAGTGGTGCTACATTTGGACATTCCGAAATTNTATCATTGAACAAATGTAGAAGAATTGTGTAAATGAAAATCAATGAAATTATTCTAAAACAATCATTATTGTGTATGTATTTAATGAATGATTAATTTCTTAGCATCATGTAGAGTGGTGCTACATTTGGACATTCCGAAATTGAAAGGAAACACTGGTGAGGATCTGGGTGATCATGTTACTACTTTTCATCTATGGTGCTCATCTAATTATCTCAATGAAGATTCTATTCACTTGAGACTATTTCAATGCTCCCTCACAGGGGTTGCAACAAAATGGTACATTGAGCTACCACGGGGAACATACATAAATTTTAATCAGATGGTTTTAGTCTTTCTCATCCACTTCTAGTTTTCAGTTTGTTATGATGCTGACATAAAACTTTTGCTGGCCCTCCGCTAAGATAAGGCCACACATATATCGGATCATATCCAAGAGTGGCATAGATGAAAGAGGTTGATTAAGGCCTACATTCCTATAGAGTTCCTGTTAGAATGGTTCCTTAAGTCCTTATTGCCTTGTATTTCAAAGGATGTCTCTACATCCAGAGTAACATCTAAGGATGAATCTATTTTCAAAGCCCAACAATTGGACCTCATATATGCTCAATCTAGGAAGTTATATGAAAATGACGTGCCACGGTCGAATTATGACCCTAGACAAAAGCCTGGGCCTCATGTCGATGATATCATAGGCTCTGTAAATGATAAGTCTACAGACTTGGTGAAAAACCAGTTGAAGGATTTGTCCCTAAGCCATTCTGTACTAGAAAAATCTTCATCTTCGTCCTGCACTCCCACTCAGTCGGTGGATGTGCATTCTATAAATTCGTCAACCAACCCAAATGGTAACCAAAAACCAGGAGAGAATAGAAAGAAAGGAAGAGGTAATAATCGTAAGGGTGGGAGAAATAATAACAAATCCAAGGACAACATTAACAATGATAGATCAAATAATAATGCCAGTAAGGGAAAGAAAAAAAAAATAGAAGGTGAAGTTTCCTTATAAACTTTGTAAAGATGATCACCTTACCCACCTATGCCCCAAACTTGAGGAAGCATCGAGGCTCTTATCTCAACCTCCCGCTGTGATGACCAATCCATTTCTTCATAATCAACACATGGCTTTGGAGTCCTCCAACACTATAAATGCGTCGAACCAGAATCAAAATCCCTTGACACATGAAGGTGACCGTCTCTGCGTTAATATGGTCAAGTATTAGATTGATGTAGCCACTCAATCTCGTAATTATGCTTCTTCACATACTTTTACAGGTATAGAGTCTCCCCCTCCACTGGAAACACCTTTGTATATCGAAAATCCATAACCTTTGCCTCGTATTCCGAAAGGAGTACTAAATAACTCTACCCACAATCCTAATGCCAGAGATTCCCAAAACTATTCGATTGTCGAATATATGGGTCAAACCCCTTGTGTGATGTTGTCTTTGGAGGTTCTCTAGACATGTCCTTCATAGAGGAATGCCTTGTTATCTGCTTTAGGAGCTCTAGACCTGTGTGGCTTGAAGGTTATTAAGTTTGACGTCACAGATGTTCAGCCTCGCTTGCCTTACCATGTGGTATTTCAAATCCATATGGAGTACACAAAATATACCATCAAACACACTGTAATTGATGAAGGTGTTGCAACGTGCGTGATGTCCCTAAAATGTTGGAAATGCATTGTCTCTCTGACTCTCTCTCAATCTATGACTATGTTGACCACATTTGATGGTCATTCATTCCGACCCCATGAAATTCTTCCCGATTTTCCGGTCAAGTTAGGTGGAAATACATTGGAGGTTGATGTCGAGGTGGTTGATGCACCCCTTGACTATAATTTATTACTAGGGAATAATTGGACTTGTTCCATGGTCACAGTCGTGTCATCTATTTCTCGCACTTTACGTTTTCCTCACGAAGGGAAAATAGTGACGATTGATCAATTGTCCTTTTCACATGCTATTTATAATGCATCAATTGGACCTTCGATCCCATTGATCCACAATTCTGAGCCAAGAATTGAGGATATTGGTGTCAGAATGTATTCCTCTCTCATGCGTACCTTTGATTTCGTGGCACCAATCCATCACATTTATGCCATGTCTATTAGGTCTTCTTCATCGATGAGGTTTGTTCCTTTTTTGTATTTCGTATTTCAATGATCCTTGGACCATACCCTACTATAAACAATAGAGGTTGCGTATCAAGTTGTTCTTAACAATACTACTAACCCAGATCCTTTCTCCTCATGGACGGATGAGGAGGCTCCTGTTCTAGATCCCGTATGGGCCACCCGATCGTCTTGTTCACATGATTTACTTGATGATACTTTAACTTTGGATGAATCCATCTTAGAGGCCATGACTGGTCCTGATAGGCCTTGGGATGATATGCATCATCTCTCTTATTTCTTCTCATATCTTGTTAGCATCTAAAAGGATGACTTTAGATCTACCTTTAGTGAGATGGGCAGTCATGCCATGGTTCCACTTGATACGTATGGTATTTATGTTGAAGGAAACATGGAGAATATTTCTCCTACTGTCATGATCTACATCTCTTGAATTCCTGGAAAAATTGAAAACGTATATATCGGTACAGATTGTTTGCCTGAAGAAATTTAGATCTACACCAATCTCTTCAAATAATTTCATGACATATTTTCTTGGTCATACGAAGATATGCCAAGGATCGACCCTAGCATTGTCAAACATGAGATCAAGACTTATTTGGATGCTAGACCTTTTCGACAACGTCTTAGAGATGTTAATCCTATGAAGGCCCCTTCTATTAAGGTAGAGGTTGAGAAGATACTTAATGTTGGTTTCATCTACCTGGTTCCTTTGATCGAATGGGTGTCCAAACCCATTCCCATGAATAAGAAACAAGGAACCATCCATGTATGTATGGATTTTCGGGACCTGAAAAAGGATTTTCTTAAAGTCAACTTCTCAACTCCTTTCATTGACCAGATTCTTGATGAGTGTGTGGGAAGAGAATTTTTTCTTTTATGGATGGATTTTCAATGTATAATCAAATTCATTTCAAACCCGAGGATCAACATGATACGTCGTTTATTTTTCCTTGGGGTACTTTTTCATATTGGAAAATACCTTTCGGCCTTAAAAACGGTAGAGAAACCTTTCAACATTCCATGACCTTTGCTTTTCAAGATCTCAAACATATTGTTTAATCTTACCTCGATGATCTCATAGCTCACTCTCATAAGAGAGTAGACCACTCTACTCACCTTCGACTAATATTTGAGAGATGTCGTTATTATCACATCCATTTAAATACTCACAAGTGCATCTTTTGCTTTAGTTATGTCCGTCTCTTAGGATTTTTAGTCTCTAAGAATGGGAACATGGTGGATCCTATGAAGGTTATGGAAATACTTTGATTTCCTCTCCCACGCAACATTCGACAACTTTAGGGTTTATAGGGGAAGGCTAACGTCTTGTGTCGGTTCATAGTGAACTATGCCAATTCAACTAAAGGTTTCGTGCATCTTTTGAAGAAGGACACTCTGTTTATATGGGACGAGAGAGCCCAGGAATCCTTCGATGCTCTTAAAAAAGCCTTGGTATCAATGCCTTTGTTGAAGCCTCCAAACTACAATAGAGACTATTTTATTTATATTGTCTCTTTCGAAGGGAAGATTGGTATGGTTCTAGTTCAAGAGGACGATGAGCTCCATGAGAACATTTTATACTATCTTAGTCAAAATTTAGTAGGTCCTGAACATAATTACTCTCATGTTGAGAAACTAGCCTTGACCACTGTACATGCAGTTTAGAGATTACGACATTATATATTTCTTTGCAAAACTACCGTAGTTGCATATATCAATCCATACCAGGCGTATCATAGGGGGAAAACACAATAAGTGGATTGTTATTTTGCAATAATTTGACCTCAATTTTTTTTCGATAATGTCTAAGAAATCACTAGTTTTTTCCGAGTTGATTCCAAACTTTCATCGACTGGATGAGGGTGTTATTCATGATGATTTTTTTGCATATGAAAATATATTCCTCATATCATCTTCAGACCCCTGGTATGGAGACATTATAATTTATCTTCAAACCTTGAAGTTCTCCTAGTATTTGTCGAGAGACAATCAATGATGTATACATCATCAAGCTAAAAACTACCTTATCATCGATGACACTTTGTATAGTCAATGAGTATATAATATTTTGTGTGGGTGCTTGACTCAAGAGGATGCTGAGTTGGTTCTCAATGAATTTCACAGTGGGGATTTTGGTGGTCATCTATCTGGGCTTGCAAGAACAAAAATATTTGCGAGCTAGTTATTTTTGGACGTCAATTTTTAAATATTGTGTTGAAGTGGTCAAGAAGTTTCACCCTTTCCAGGTGTCTGCTCGAAAAATGCACTCACATCTAGCCACTCTTCACCTAATCATCACTGTCGATCCCTTGACCAAGTGGGGGGTGTATTTTATGGATTGTAAACTAGCTTCGACTGGGGGGCATCAACATATTATTGTGGCTATGGATTACTTCACTAAATTGGTACCATTAAATTTGATGGTAAGATGACAACATTATTTGTATTCAAGCAAATTATAGTCTGGTTCAGAATCCCAAAAGAGATTGTCACTGATCATGGCAGTCACTTTCAGAATGAAATGATGAAGGAGTTAGTATCAAAACTGGGGTTTAAGAATGATCATTCTTCCCCTTATTATCCCCATGAAAATGGACAAGTAAAGGCGGTAAATAAATGTATTAATACGATCTTGGAAAAAAATGTCAGCTAGAGAAAGTCTGACTGGTATCTAATGCTTTACCCTACGCTTTGGGCATATCGAATCTTGGTTAAAAATTCCATCAATTTTTCTCCTTTTCAGTCAGTACACAATGTGGAATCGATCCTACCAATTGAATGTGAAATCCCTTCCCTTAAACTAGAAATTGAGCTCCTACCTTACACATCCGATCTTGAAGAATGCCTTGTACACCTAGAGCGTCTAGATAAGTAGCGCCAAGATTCCTCTATGGATATCGAAGCGAATAAACGAAGTGTAAAGGTTCAATATGATAGATATTTCTATCCTCAAGAGTATGTTGAGGGTGACTTGGTCCTCTTGTATGACCAAGCCAAAGAACCGTTGGGGGCAGGAAAGTTCAATCCCATGTGGTATGATCCTTATATCGTGCGACATGTTTTAGAAAAAGGAGCCTATGAATTGGAAAATGTGCTCTACCTTAAAATAAATTATGCTTGATCCCCCAATCCTGGGCATGAATCTTTGTATACTAGTGTATCTTAGTGTATATATATCTTTTCCTTTGTGTCATTGACTTGCTTATTTGGTTTTCCCTTGGTTGGCAAATGTCAATGGAGTCTTCAGTTTACTTAGGATTCACAGAAGATGCCATTCGTCATACACAGAATATGGCTTCTACCGCTTGGGTCATTTACTCACCTCAGGGTAAATTGGTGTCTTCAGGTGGTGTTTGTCTGGATCCATCAACGAATAATGTGTCTGAGTATAGCACCATTATATAACTATTACGTGGAACCATTTCACGTGGTTTTTGGTCTTTATAGGTTTGCCTAGACTCCCATTTAGCCGTATGTCATTTAAACAAAAGTTACCGATGTGCGAAACCCTACTCTACTCCAAAAATTCCTATGGGTACGAATTTTGGAACGATACATTGATTTTATTACTTATAATCACATACCTAGAAGTTCTAATTATGCATCCGATGGATATGCTAATTTTGTTTTATATTGGAATTTTTCACATAACTAAAGTAAAGAAAACATTCATTAATGTACGCATTGTAACATACATAAGTAAAGCGGATGACCAATTTTTTTAATATTTCATCTTTTCAAAAAATATGGTGTCATAGTACAAAATGGGGATCACACCCTCAAAATACATATATGGTTGGTAGATACATGACCATGGAATCTATTCCTATGGCACCAGATGCATATTATGATAACACAATATGACCTTTGTGAGACGTTGGAAGAGTCACACCCACGTACGAGGCACACCCACCACTAAATAGCCTCTGGAAGATCCTCCACCCGAACCATAGGAATCTTATGCGTCAATCGAGAAAGTTTCCCCTTCACATTTTGTAGAACTCTCTCCACATCTCCTCCTGCATGCTCATCTCCTTGGTTCCTCTGTCGATGTCATGGGAATCCATATGGTCATCACAGAACCACATCTGTGTGACAAACCCATGGTTAATACTTGATACCACACAGACATAATTTTATTTTTTACTCTTTTCAAAAAAATACAAAAAAATGAAATATATAAAAAAACATTATACCTATATCACCATAGGTGGAGCCTAGTGGAAAAGGAATATATGCATCCCCTCTATATTAGATCCCAACATAGGGGTAGTATTCTATGGATATAACCTATCGATGCAACCATAAAAAGAACTCATCATTGTAGGGGGTTGGCACCCTACCACTTCCTAACCACCTCATCACATCAGTCCACCGTGACATGGCTGGATCACGTGATCCATGTGGAATGATATCCACTCTAGGGCTCAAACCTGGAACTCGCTCAAAGAAAAAAATACACAAGATGGACGAAAACCCGAAGTTTCTCTTTCTCCCTTGTTTGCAATCTATCATCTAACTCTTCATGTTAGTCAGCAGTGAGGTACACCAGTCATAAATAGTGGGTCATAAAGACTCCACTACATAGAACATGAGTGGCCTTGAAGCCTAGTACAATGAGGCCAACCCAAATATCTGTGTAAGAACAAGAACGACGATCTTCCAACTCAGGTTCTTAATCGCCCTAATTGGAAGTTGGCTCCCTACTTTATCTATTCCTACAACACAATGGGTGGTAATGTAATCCTCTATGTTCATACCACCCCCAGCCCCCCGGGATTTGAGATTCACTACCTCTCCCCAAAGAGACAATCCTGTGATAAAATAGATGCCATCTACTTCAATACTTAATGGTTTACAATCGAGATTGAAGGCCTATATCTCTGGATCCCAATAGTTTACGAGCATTTGGAGTAACCTCACTTGAGCCCTCATTCCTTTGAGAGCCCAAAATTTATAAAGGTCACATATTTTTAGAGCTAGTTGGGCCGCTACATCTCTTTCCACTGCTACATCTACTTCCTCATGCTCCCTCTCTCTCCATTCAAACACCATCATGCCAAAGGAAAATCATTTTTTGAGTTAAATTGATTAAAAAAATTGTTTGCAGACTTGTACACAGGATGTAATGTTAATAGTCATGTGTAGGGCCACATATACATGGGCATACTTTTATTTTCCCGTGTACATATCTCCACATACACGACCCAAAAAACTATAGCTGACGTACATCGTAGTTTACACATTGTGCCCTCTTAAACTCAAAAAATGAGGACTAAATTTACATTTTAAACCACCAAAAATGAACATGAGGGAAAGGGAACTTACTTGGTCCATACGGTTGTCAATTTATTTGATCATAGCCAAAATTGACACTTGAAGATCATGGGAAAAATGGTCTAAAATGCACTATGTGGGTGAAAAACTCAAATGGTATGGTAAAAATGTTCATTTTTACTATTAGTACAATGTTTTTGTCCACTTTATATAGTTTATGCTAATTTTTGACCTAATGGACTAATAATGTAGTGGAAGAAGTTGGTTTTGGTGGTTTTGTCCATGGATTTTTGTGGTTTCTAGTGTCATATCACTCGTTCATACCTTCAACATGTATTTTCTTTTACCAGCATATAGGATAGGTTGTCACTACATTTTGTATGTTTGAATTATCCTATGACTGTGACCCATATTCCTTAGGTACGAACCCATTTATTTGCGACACAAAACCTTCTTACTACTACTAGAAGTGTCGTTATTGAGTAGTAGAGGCCTACCAAACATGGGTGCCCTTGGTAGAACCTTTATGCCATTTGGTGCCCATGCAAAAGTTATTCCATAGGACCAGGATTTCCTTACAGTTTTGATATGACTTTGCATTCGAATCCCATATACTCACAAGCATTCTGACATGTACCTATGGAACTCCCCCCGAGTCTTAGTTAAGCTCTTTTATGACTCTCTAAAAAAGTGAAAATATTTATGAGTGAACTTGTCTCTTTCACACTAGTTAAATGGATTTGAAAGGACGTCTATCCGGTGTAAGTTTAACCCTTTTTTCAGACCAAGTAGACGATTTATGAAAAAGGAACACTCTAGTCAACATTGGCTAGAAGATTTCTCCTGGGTATTGTTTTATACTTTTTCAGGCCTAGGGGACTAAATTTACGAAAAATGAAATTCTTTGGAGTTAAGTTACAATTGGATTCCATCCTCCTTCTTGTAGTATTGATCCTATTTATAGTTTCTGATTTCTCGTTATAATCCTCTTACCTAAAAAATTTGCATCACTATTCAAGCAGAGCCTTGTTTATATCCTTTGCATCTTCACACCATGTACCCTAAGAGAAAACATTCCCTTGAGTGTCCACGCCCCACATGCAATTCCTTGCATTAAGCATATGTATGTTCCATAGTTTGGAGCTAGTTGTTTACTTGCTACACACGTTTCCTCTCTTGTATCATAGCATTTGTTTTCCTATGAAAAAGGAAAAAAATATGGGTGCAAAAAGAATATTATTTCATATTGGCAACAATGATGTCGCCTTTGAACAGAGGAAAAATTTTTGAGTCCCTTTTCATCCAAATTTTGTGTTTAGCATGAACTTAGGAAGTTGAGATCGTTACTTGTACTTTACTCCTCCGATTGGTTATTCTTCTAGTTCCTATGGAGAGTTTGATTAATGCCTCCTGCATCATGAAGTTTCATCATCAAGTCTATTCTATCGAAGTCCTCCATATCTCTCATGCTCTTGTTCAAAGGAAGTATATAAGCCTATGTCAGCCATTTCTTAGAACTCTTGAATTTGCATGTCAGCCATACCCTTAGTGTGTCTCATAATCACATGAGGCTATAGTCCTACCATGCACCCTGGTCCTACTTTGATTATGGGTAGGTAACATTGAACCCAACAGTTGACATCTCCTCATTGGTTTCTAACTGGGGGGTTTCCCTTGTGTTCGACGACAAGAAATATATTCACACATCGGGATTCATGCAATGTCTTGGATGCCATTATCCTTATTGGTGGTTTCCTTGCCTTTGTCAACATTCTTCGTTATTGGTTTCTATTTAGAGGGTCTTTTTCATGCACTACTTTCATCTGGTGCATGTGAAATACACACAAGGTCGTTGGTTCATGAAAATCCTCTTTGTTCAAGTTCCTCCAAATCATCTAGCTATTGCTTTAGTGGGTCTTCTTCCATCAACTTCAGCTCATCTATTCTGGAAACAAGGACTATAGTCCTATGAGTACCTAGAGGCTTGCAGTAATCAATGATAGGTTCTCCCGCCATCGATAGTTCGGAATACATCAATGTCCCCTTATGGATGGATTCTTCAAGTGTTCAACCTCAACACCTTTATTCACATTTGTAAGAATGTACTCAGTTCCTTGATACCTAATTTCCTTATCGGTAGGCCATCTCACGTTTGTTAACGGTATGCCTCAATGATCGATAATCAAATGAAGTCTCATTGTGTTCGACAACAAATCCTCTATTCACATAATGTAGACTTGCACCTTTTGTAGATAATGTAGAAGACATTTAGCTTATAGTAGCAACATTCCTATTTTGTTGTTGTCTTTCTTTGGACCAGTACCTATATGACTTCAATGATCATGGGAGATCAAATTGTACTCCATTGTATACAAATATCTTCAGATTTACTTTGAGACTGGTTTCCACTAGGCCTTGTTCATGACTATCATAGCCTATGTCATGTGTCTACTTTGTATTTCCTATTCATGGCCATGAAAAAATATTTGGTATATTTCCACGTGGATATGCAGTGTAATTCAAATTGGCAACCATCTGTATAAAGTCATTATGGATTGTAATATTCTCATGAGCAACTAGCACTTCCAGTTGGGTCTCCATTACTCCACTTCTAGGAATTATAATGTATTTCGTCCATCGTAGATACTCCTATGACCTCACACATTAGGGGGAATCTGTTATAGAAAATTTTTCCTCACCCCATGCAACTTGCTTGGATGGCCTTTGCATTTCCATATGCAGACTTGAAGTCCCCTTTTTGTACCTTCTAGATCCAAAAAATAATATTTTTCCACATATACACGCCCTAACAGTTAGATAGAATGCGTATATGCAGGTTGCACCACTAAAACCCACATACATCGGGTTTGGTGCTCAAAAGTAAAAATTGTGTCGGGTTTCCATGTCACGTCATGAGATCCATGATCCTTGACCTTCCATATACTGGAAACATTTTGAACCATCTCTTCAGTTCCACTTGAAGGATATAAATTGAGCCATATCTAAGCTGTGGAGAGGGAGAGAATTCAAATTTTGAGAGAACAGATACTCTGGAGAAATTTTCACTTCACATTGAGTCTGCATCCCTTTATTATTTAAAGTCTGAACTCATTTTTCAGTCCCCAAGCTCTTCCTTCTTTTATGGAGAACCAAATTGTATCCTTTATATGAGATTTCCTTTGGTGGAGGATTGAAGTGGTGGAGGCCCAACTGGAAGGGACTTCGTTTCTCAGTTTCGAGATGTGCCAGTGAAAAATTTTGTCACCTATCTACTTTTGTTGATTATTTTAATAGAAATACTCTTTTCTCATCCAATTGATATCTTGAAAATATTTAAATTATTATTCCATGGGATTATTTGTCATGAATGTTAATGGATTATGCTATTTTATAGTCTAACATTATATATTATCACCATATGCTTGCATATCTTGGTTGTTGAGGAAAATTTGCAGGTATAACGATTTGCGTTGCATGCTCAATGGTGGTCTTCATCAAATGTCTGGACGAGGTAGGATCTTGATCTTGTCTTGTTATCATTTTCATTTATATAGAATACTTGGGATTAGAATTGATTTCTACAATCATTCCATCTATTGTGGTTTACCCCATGCCATTGAGAGATTTTCCTCATAACAACATTGCAAACAATCTTGATTGGATGGAGTATTGGATATAACAATGTGAAGAATACTATGGTAGGTTATCTTGGGAAGGGGTTAGTAAGATGATTAAAAAAACACATCGTTATCAACATGAATTTCCTGATCTTACGCAAAGGGAAATTGATTTAGCCTTTGGTTTGAAAGATAAAAAGGCAAGTATATTCACCCACATTTTTATAGTTATTTCCCATTATATCAATGTATTTGGTTTGTTTATTTTTTGAAATATATATTTACTAAGTCCATATTATATGATGTTTACTAATTGAGAATGGATTTTTTACTTGTTGTCCATGTTGTAGTTGAAACACCACAAGGCTATGTGGTGTAATGGTTGTAAATTTCATATCAAAACGTTGGATGATATGATGAAAGCCTCAGATTGTGGGATAACTGTAGTGTTCAAGGTCACTAATGTTTCCTCTAGAAGTGACAAGCATCCAAAAGAAACTGAGAATAGGTACTATGGGTATTTGGAGGATATAATTCAGTGTGATTTTAATTTCTTTAAAATAGTTTTGTTTGAGGTCAAATGGTACATGCTATGGATGCATGAACGTGATCCTAAAAGAACTGTTATTGAGCATGCTAATGGATTTACCATAGTTAATACAAGGGAATTTAAACTAGGTACAAAGCCTTATGTTCTTCCAAGTCAATGTGAGAAAGTCTTTTATTCAGAGGTGCCTG
>SNQJ01S0103496.1:63709-74254 GCA_010110895.2 Picea sitchensis
TTTCAAAACAACAGATAATAGGAAGCTAACTCTTCATTGAGCAATGGTGGATATCTCATACTCATATGTAGTACGTTGTTGGTGTATAGATATTTAGCAAGAAATTGTCACTTTACAAACAGGCTTCAATCACGACTGCTTTCCAGCCATAACAATAGAAAAATAAGCATGAAACTTGAATTGCAAGCAAACGAGCAGCATTTAGAAATGTGTCCACATGAATCGAACATGGAACGACATATTAGACTCTATAAGTGAAATTGGCACTATAAAACATTTTTTTTTTAAGACCACATAGCCAAGTAATTTTGGCACTGATCTACACTTCAAACACCATTAAATTTTCACATTTTAAAACCTTTTCCTTGGCTGTAATTTAATTCTGGAAAATACCTATTGAAAAATTCTAAATTTCCAGATTATTTTCACGTCGTGTATTTTCCATTTGCTGGCATAATGCATTGGGTAGGTTTACGGAGTCGGTATCAGGGAAGTCCAAAGGCCAAGCCATATTTTATAAATAAATATCTCAATATGCACACCGGCATGAAATATTCATCAGATTTTATTTAAGCTGTGATAAATGATGGATGGGAGAACTGTTCTTGAAGAGATCCCGCACTTCAGAAATGGTATATTAAATCTATTACCAGAAAAACATTTGCTCTTTTCTAAAAGTGTAATTCGAGATCCAGAATATTTTTAAAATAATGAAAAAAAAAGAGATGAACACGTGTATAGGACATCCAAAAGGATAATTTAGTTTTAAAGCTAAGAAGAGCAGTACCAGAGATTAATATACCATAGGAAAATGATTATAATCATTGTTGTAACTTACAATCTGTTTATCGACAGAGGGATGCTTCACACTGCTTGATATATCCTCAATAACTTTAATTAAGATTTTTCTCTCAACATAACCTAGAGTTAAATGCCAGTAATCTGCTTACAGTACGTTGTCCTAGTTTATAGATAACAAGACACGGATCAATATATATAAGCTTATTTTGAGTAATGACTTAACAGATTGCAGTCCAAAAACCAAAATCTATGGATTTGTTCCTAATTTATTTCATCCTAAAGCCTAAATTAATCTACAAGTGAAAAATGGACTTTAATCAATCAATTTTCATTCTAACTCTTATAAAAAATCTCGGCATAAAGACAACATTGTGGAGACATAGGATAAAAGAAAAATCCAAAAAAATGATGAGAATGATACACAGAATTACCGAGTAATATACAAGGTTTCCTGAGGTTGGATTTTGTACACTGGAATTAAAAAACTTTTGAATTTGAGTTGGTGAAGTTCAGACCTAGAATCATAACTTTGTGCGTCTTAGGAACCCACATTCTCACAGTGAGGTCCACACCGACCACTTACATGAATGATCCCGATTATTTTCGGCACGAAATGAGAGCGGAGATATAATAAAGAAATGCACAGAGATATCGCGTATATCTAGTAATATAACAGAAATATATCAAGGATGCAACCATAAACACAGAGATACAGTAATACACGATTTCTATTAATGGAAGAAATGTACAGAGATTGTAAAAATACAGAGTGAAAGACTCGCTAGAATGGTGGCAGCTTATCTCTAAGAAGAGATGTGACGACTACTCGCATTCGCAAGAAGATGGTTACAATGAGGCTCTAAAGGCCCTTTTACAATAAACGGGAATGCCAAAAGTATTAGACATCGAAAAACCTAACCCTAGGAGATGAAGCGCCAAAAGTCATGTGGGCCCCGTTTAGGTAAGTGAGTACATCAACTTCCCGGGGTCGTAACTTTTGCATACGATCTCCGTTTTAGGTGTGTGATAGCTCGTTGGAAAGGTATTGTCGAGGAGATTCATTTTGGGGGCTCAATAATGCCTTCATATATCATTGAGAACCTCGATCTCGAAAAACCTTCATTTGGACCCTCAAAATGGCCCCGGAAGTTAAAACCTGCTAAAAATAGTAAATTGCCAAAATGGCCAGAAAACTATTTTGAGCCATTTGGAAAAGGTGGGTGGCCACCGATATCCACCTGTATCAATGAAACAAATTTTTTATCTCATAGAAACTCTTTGATTCCCTTCTTGAAGATCCTCAATCAGAGCTTGCTTGGAGGTCTCTCCGAAATAATTAATAGATTTGTCACTGTCAATTGTTCTGGCAGCAAGTCCATTCTCCCTGGGATCTCTGCACATAAGTGGCTCTGGTTCTCCAAAAAACTGACATAAGTTATGAAGCACACAACATGCCACAATAGTCTGAGGTGCGTGGTGGAGACCCACGCTCAAATCCTGCAACATCTTCCAACGCCCTTTGAGAAATCCTGTGGCCTACTCCACAACAGATCTCCCCTTCATTAGAACTGCATCAAGCATGTTCTGGGCAGGAATCCCAGATCCATTGGGCAAGAATGTTACTAAAATAAATGAAAGTAGAGGATAACACCAATCGCCTGCAAGGTATGGACGAAGCTGATTCCAATGGGTCTTGGCCTCTCCCTCCAAACACTGGCTGGAACACACCTCCCTGGCAGCTCTTTTCTCCTGGGCAGCTAAGTTCGGCCCTCCCACAAATGAGTACCAGCATTGCTCCTCAACACAACGATCTTCCCATATGGTGACTGCAACCAGAACAGTGCGTTGGAGTATAACTGAGCTAGGGTGAGAATGCACCCACCGAAACTCAGAGATAAATGGGTTAAACAACGTTGGTATGATGAAGAAGAGATGCAGAGCGAGCCTGCCGAGGGAGAGAGCATAATGGAGAGGTGGTCAAATGATAGGATTAAGGAAGGGTTGGGTGCATGGAGTTAGGGTTGAGAAAGATAGTTGGAAGGTGTAGGGTTTTAGGGTTAGGTAGGAAGAGCAAGGTGGGCACATGGAATCCATGCGTGCCCGCACTCTTTTTTTTTAAATTATTTTAATTGTTTTTATGTTTTGTTACTAAATTTTTTTATATTTTTTTTGTGTGTTCGTTTATTTTTTGTATTATTTTAAGTGTAAAAATAATTTAGTGTAATATATATATATATATATATATATATAATTTAGGTCAAGTTAATTTAAAATTAAATTAAAGTTAATTTAGGTTAAATTAGTGTAATAATAATTTTAAATTAATTGTTTTATTTAGTGTAAAGTTAATTAATGATGTTAGAGATTAGATTAAATTTGGGTTAGATTAAAATTTTTCCGGAGCAGACGGGTTTAGAACCCGCGACCACCCACTACCTAAGCCTTAAGGAACAACCAAACACCAACGCACCATGTATGTGCCTTGAAATTTTTTTTTTGATGCCAATGCCCTCCCTACACAACCTGTAGGTCCTAAGGTCCACGTCATCTCACAGGATCTTCTCTCCCTTCTCAGCCCGAAGAACTCAATGTTCTTCTATTTCCCTATCGGGAAATCTGCACCCACTGTAAACCTTCATTGGATCTTCCTTTCGCACTCGGAAGATCGGACTTCACGACTTCGCAATGTCAAAGGTCGAGCACTGGACTCTCGAAACCCTGAGACCCGATGACCAGTCAATGTTGACCTTCTCTTCCCTCTATCGGGACTTTCCCTATCACGAATTCGACACTCGCAATGTCGAGTAGCTTGGTTCTCCGACTCCCGATGCCTGATACACCGAAACTCCGACACATGCGCGAGTTGTCCCTTCAACTTCCCGTCACTTCTATCGGGATTTCGGACTTCGCGGGATCGCAAATATTGATGTCAATGTTTCGGCACTACTCACTGCGAAACCCCGATAACTCGTGGCACCTGTCCTCCACTCGCCGACTCTGCTATGGCTCATGCTATCTTTTAACTTTCGAGATATCGCGTATCGTGATTTTGCGATTTCTGTTGCAATGTTTTGGAGTTTCAATCCATGAAACCCTGATACACGATATACGTGTAGATCCAACGACCCTCGTGGCTCAGATCAATGACTCTTCCCCTCCTGAGCTTTGAACCTCTCAGGAATACCTGCGGTATCTTCCCTGCACCTCTGTGAGATCTAACGGTTCACGGGATGTCGCGAGTTCTCCTCGGAGAATGTCGACCGTCCTTTCCTCTTGATGAAATCTACAAAATCACTATGTGTTCCTCTGTGGAAATTACCCTCCTGCACGATTTCTTGTGACACTTCTTATGATCTTTCAATCACAGCTTCCCTATGTTGTTCTTCAGCAGAATTCGAAGGCCTATCCTTCCTGAGCTTTACCACGACTTTCAAGTCCTTCAAGAAAACCTTTGTACACACTCTTTGAAGAAAACCTTCAACCACGTCTAAGTGTTGAAGTCCCTCAACTTTGTGCACACCTGCAACAACAATCCTAATATCCTTCACTTAGGTTCACAACCCTGAGACTTTTACCTGGCCTGCGCACTCCTTGCACGACCCCTGTGCCCAAATGCACCTTTGGGGGTGAATGAGAGAAAAAATTATCTCTATCTGAACCCTCTGTCAACGCACTCCTTGCGGACACCTCAACTGCACTCCTTGCAGGAATTCTCTGGCTCAAATAGATAAACAATTGAAACTCATTCCATCACCCTTTCAAACTTCACTCAGAACATGAAATCATATACACAACATATAAAGTCAAATGTATAATAGGAAGCAAACATTCATGAGCATATCAACATCAATACACATAGAACAAACACAAAACCATGAATTTGAATCAATTTCCTTCTATTAATTCAAGATATGTACATGGGTGTTCTTACATATCTCTTTGCATGCTCTTACTCTTCTTCCTCTTCAGAATTATGTTACAATACACAACGAGGGTGTCTATATCCCGTTTCCCTCTTGCGCTCTACAAACTGTCTAATCTAGAATTAAATTTCTATCTACCTGCATTAACTATCTTAAATGCCTCCTACCTACTAAGGACGAGAGCTAAAGGTTCAAGGTACGATTACAATATATAAGTGCGCCTCATCTTAATGGCTTCATTTAAGATCGCGCATCAATTCTCAATGTGATTTCAAAATTCGTGTTGGCTAGTCCAGCTGTCCACTTGCATTCCGCGCTGGCTCGTTTGATGTGGGAGATGCTCTTGACTCCCTCGCTTGAAAACTTTTATGGGATCCTATCCATGAGCTCCTGCATGGTATGTCCATGCTTCAGAATCTCTGCTTCAGTCTCCCAACTGGCATCTTCAACTAGATGGCCCTTCCACTTAACCAAATATTCAAAATATTCTTTCCTTATGGTTTTCTTACCCATTCGTTTATCTAGTATCTGCTCCATTTGTGGCTTCTCTGCAACTGGCATCTGCTTCTTCCACTGGATCACTAGCTGCTCAATTTCTGCCTATGCATCCTCAGGTTTATATGGGTATAAATCTGAGACATTGAATATCGGATATATTCCGATCACATCGGGTAATTCAATCTCATAAGCATTTTCTCCCATTTTCTTCAAGACCTTGCATGGCCCGATTTTCTTCATCTTCATATTATTATATATTCCTCTCAGGAACCTTTCCTTTCTCAAGTGTGCCAGAACCAAGTCACCCACCTCAAACTGAAGTTGTATTCTATGTTGATCGGCTCTGCGCTTGTATTCTTGGCTTGATTTCAGCAGTCACTCCTTCACCAGGCTGTGAAGTTCTTTCATCGCTTCAGCGAATTCTTCTTCACTAACGCTCCTAGTCACGGTATGTTCTGAATCCCTTAGTTCAAAAATTCCTCTCGGTTGTGTTCCATAAACAACCTGGAATGGACTCTGTCCTATACTTCTGTTCACTGAGTCCTTGTACGCAAACTCTGCTTGCGGCAATATCTTGTCCCAACTATTGTGGTGCTCTGTCACCAAGCTTCTCAGCAAATCTCCCAGACTTTTGTTTACCACTTCTGTCTGTCCATCCGTCTGAGGATGATACGTTGAACTAAACAACAATTTAGTTCCCAGCTTCTTCCATAAGGTTCTCCAGAAATTCCCTATGAACTTTGTGTCTTTGTCCGAAACTATACTCCTTGGAAACCCGTGAAGTCGAATGACCTCTTTGAAAAACATGTTTGCGATGTGAGTCACATCGCTGGTCTTCTGACATGGAATGAAATGTGCCATCTTGGAAAATCTATCAATGACCACAAAGATTGAATCAAATCCTCTTTGTGTCCTTGGCAACCCAAAGACAAAATGCATGCTAATTTCATCCCACGGCCTCTCGGGTATGGGCAATGGTTGATAAAAACCTGCATTCTGCTTCCTCCCCTTCGAATAATGGAAAATACTGCATCTGTCTACAAATCTCTTGACCTCTGATCGCATCCCTGGACAAAAGTATGATTCTCTTAGCTTTGCGAATGTTTTATCATGACCGAAATGTCCGGCCAATCCTCCATTGTGTTTCTCCTTTAATATATTCTCCCTCATGGAGCATTTCATAATACATAGTTGATTTCCCTTAAACAAAAATCCTTCCTAGATCATGTATTCGTCCCACTGGCTTCTATCTCTGAGAAATGGATTCTCTGCTGCTTCATACGCTTCCTTGAATTCTAGATCATCTGCGTACATGTCCCCGAGATCATCAAAACCCAATGTTTTGACTTTGAATTCCTACAACAACAAACACTTCCTGCTCAAAGCATCAACAACTTTGTTAGCAGTACCAGAAATATGCTTAATCACAAAAGTGAAATTTTGCATACACTCAACCCACTTAACATGCCTCTGATTCAACTTCTCCTATTGAGTCACAAACTGTAATGCATGGTTATCACTATACAACACAAATTCCTTTGGAATCAAATAGTGCCTCCACCTTTTCAATGCCTGGATGATAGCATAAAATTCCTTATCATATGTGGATTACTTCAATTTTTCCTCATTCAGCTTCTCGCTGAAATACGCTATCGCCATGTCTTCCTGACTCAAAATTGCCTCGATTGCAAACCCACTTGCATCGCATTTCACCTGAAATGTCTTCTGAAAATCCGGCAACACCAAAACTGGTTGTTCCGTAATCTTTCTTTTCAACAATTTGAAGCTCTTCTCAGCCTCATCAGTCCAGTGAAAAGACTTATGCCGCTTCTTCATGGTGTCCATCATCGCTGCACTAATTCCACTGAAATTTCTAATGAACTTTCGGTAGAAACTAGCCAATCCGTGAAAACTTCTCACCTCAAAAATATTCTTCGGTGATGGCCAATTATTGATCACCTCCACCTTATCTGGATCCATCCTCAACTCATTTTCCGAAATAACAAACCCCAAGTAAATAAGTTTTTTCTTCATGAATGAGGACTTCTTCATGTTGATCAACAACTTCTCCTACTGCAATTTCTGCACCACTGTAGCCAAATGCTTCAGATGCTCCACTGTTGTTTTACTGAAAACCAGTATGTCATCCAAATACACGATGATAAATTTCCCGATGAACTCCTTCAGGACTTCATTCATCAACCTCATGAAGGTACTTGGCACATTTTTTAATCCAAACGAAATAACAAGACATTCATACAAACCCTCGTTTGTCTTGAATGTTGTCTTCCACTCATCACCTTCTCTCATGCGAATCTGGTGATAACCGCTTTTCAAATCAATCTTCAAAAAGTACTTTTCTCTGCTCAAGCAATCCATCAGATCATCCATCCTCGGCAATGGAAATCTGTACCTGATGGTTATCTTGTTAATCTCCCTCAAGTCAGTACACATCCTCCAGCCTCCATCTTTCTTCGGACTGAGTATTGTTGGAACAACACATGGACTCAAGCTTTCCCTGACCAAACCCTTGTCCAATAACTCCTGGACTTGCCTCTTAACTTCTTCATTCTCTTGCGGCGTCAATTTGTATGCGGATTTATTTGGCAAACTGGCTCTTGGTATGAGATCAATATGATGACTCACACTTCTCATCGGTGGCAATGAACGAGGTAGTTCGTCCACTATAATGTCAGGGAACTCTTCTAGTAGTTCCTGAACTTCTTCTGGTAAATCATCCACTCTTGTGCTAGTCAGAACAATCTTCGGCTTCCTGACCACAAAGAATTGTGGATCCTCCTTCTTCTTAACCTCTGTAAGAAGTTCCTTCCCACTCATGAGAAGTACTGTGTTGCTTACTTCCAGCTTCACCTCCTTATCCTTTATCAAAAGCAACATGTGTGTCCTCCCACTCTTCTCTAGGGTGTATGTGTTCATTTTCCCATCATGAATCACATTTCTGTCATATTGCCATGGTCTACCCAACAATAAATGACAAACATCCATAGGAATGACATCACACAGAATATTATCATTATATCGTCCTATCTTGAATTCAACCAAGCATTGTTTAGTAACAATTACCTGGTGTCCCTTTTGTAGCCACGAAACTCTGTATGGGCTTGGATGATCAGTCGTCTCCAGCTCCATCTTCTATACCATATCTGTAGATACGAGATTATCCGTGCTACCACTGTCAACTATGACCTTTCATACCCTATCCTTGGTCTTGCAAGAAGTCCTGAAAAGTCTGGTCCTTTGGACTGAACTCTCCACCTCCTTCTCAGGTGTCAAAAGGACTTTTCTTATCATGAGCGATCTTCATCCTTCTGCGTCTTCAGCCTCAACATCCTGCCTCTGCGCCTTGGGGATGTGAGCTTCTCCAATGTCCTTCTTTTTCTCTGGACACTCCTAAGACTTGTGCCCATTCTTTCCGCATGTGAAGAATGTGATCACTCCACCTCTTCCTCTTCCTCTACCTCCAGTACGAGGAAAAGTGTTGTTGTCAGCATATCCTCCTCTCTGCTCAGTATGCTATTCTCTTTTCTCTACGTATTTCCCTCGCTGTGAACTTCCACCTCTCTCTTTCTGAGTCTGAGGTTTCTTCCAGTCGTCTTTGGGCTTCTGGGTTCTTTCCTGGGCAACTGATTTTCCTCTTCGATGACTTCGACCTTTGCCCCTCTGACTTTGCTTTCGGCTCAGCTTCTCCTCATCTTTCAGAGCCATCTGATAAGCATCTTCCACCATCTGGATGGTTACCATGCTCATCTCATCCTGGATATCATATCTCAGGCCATTCATATATCTGGCAACTTTCTCATCATCATTCTCCCGATGACCTACTCTGATGTCTAGTTTATAGAATTTCTCAGTGTATTCTTTCACTGTCATCAGCTTCTGTCTCAGGTTCTGCATCCTCATGAACAGAGAAATTTGATAGTCCCTGGGAATGAATTTTGCTTTCATCTTCGCGATCATCCTGTCCCAACTCTTGATATTCTGCTTGCCCTTGCAGCATCTGTCAGCTTGTAGTTCATCCCACCACAATGTTGCATGTCCTTTCAAGCATGTGACAACATGCTTGACTTTCTTGTCCTCTTCGACATCTTCGTAGTCGACGTATGTGTCGAGAGCTCTAATCTAGTCTAGAAGTTCCTCTGCATCCAAGTTTCCTTCGTAAACTGGAATGCCCATATTTTCTCTTGCACCCATCCTGGCAATAACTCTGATCAAACGCTCGTTTGATGCATCTTTGGCTGCCACTTCTTCTTCACGTTCAGCCTCAACTTCGCTCTTGGAATCACTCAAATCCCCTGCACTGGTTGTGCATCTTTGCGCTGTCTCCATGTCTTCAAGTCTTGCTTGGAGATCACGCATTTGTCTCTCTATGGCTGGCTCTGTCATTTTCTTGCCCCTCCGTCACAACATTTCCCCATCCTCTGGATCGGGTGATTGCGCGTCCCTTCTCCTTGGAGGCATGGTGAATTCTCCTCTTCTCTGCTACAGAAAGCAAAGAACCTTTCTGAGCTCTGATACTACTTGATGCCCACACCCTCCCTACACAACCCGCAGGTCAGAAGCTCCACATCAGCTCACAAGATCTTCTCTCACTTCTCAGCCCGAAGAACTCAATGTTCTTCTATTTCCCTATCGGGAAATCTGCACCCACTGTAAAACTTCACTAGATCTTCCTTTCGCACTCGAAATATCGGACTTCGCGACTTCACAATGTCAAAGGTCGAGCACTGGACTCTAGAAACCCTGAGACCCGATGACCATTCAACGCTGACCTTCTCTTCCCTCTATCAGAACTTTCCTTATCGCAAATTCGACACTCACGATGTCGAGTAGCTCGGTTCTCCGACTCCCGATGCCCGATACGCCGAAACTCTGATGCACGCGTGAGTTGTCCCTTCAACTTCTCGTCACTTCCATTGGGATTTCAGACTTCGTGGGATCGCGAATCATGATGTCAATGTTTCGACACTACTTTCTATGAAACCTTGATAACTCGTGTCACCTATCCTCCACTCTCCGACTCTGCTATGGCCCACGCTATCTTTTAACTTTCGGGATATCGCGTATCGCAATTTCGCGATTTTCGTTGCAATGTTTTGGAGTTTCAATCCACGAAACCCTGATACACAATATATGTGTAGATCCAACGACCCTCGTGGCTCGAATCAACGACTTTGCCTCTCCTGAGCTTTGAACCTCTCGGGAATACCTGCAGTATCTTCCCTGCACCTCTGTGAGATCTAACGGTTCACGGGATGTCGTGAATTCTCCTCGGAGAGTGTCGACCGTTCGTTCCTCCTAATGA
>SNQJ01S0103498.1:15845-26550 GCA_010110895.2 Picea sitchensis
ACCACTTACTAGAACAAGTCACTATACATGAAGAAACCCTAGTTTCATGAAACATCCACCAAAATAAGAAAAACATCCACAATTTCACTCCAAAAGTGCACATAAGAGCTCCATGATAAGACTAAATGTTTAAGCATGTAACAAGTTTACAACATAAGAAATATACCATCTCTAAATCAACAAGAAAGTGAATGAAGATATGGAAAATGAAAATGAAAATACTTGTAGACCATACACTAATGATTTCATGAATCAAGAGGATGAAACTATATTAATTGAGTGCAATATGACTGTCCCTAATGGTTGAAAATGTAATTATTTCATAAATGAATATGGCATATATGATTCCAAACAATTAATGCAAATTGTTAGAGAGATACATAAACTATGGTTTTAAATCACTTGCAAATGATAAAGGCTAGTGTCATATTGAATTCTTGTTCATATGGAGTCAACAAAACACCTTTAATGGAGGCTAAAGGAAAAAATAAGACTTCGATATCAAAACCCTAGGATCATCCAATCATAATCCTAGGTCGAACCTTCTAGAAAACAAACCCTAGAGTTTATAACGTTTTAAATCCTAGGTGTCGTCCTACTTCTTCTCTAGCATCTAGGGAATTATATCAAGTGGAACTAGGTTAAACCTTGTTACCCCCTCTCACCTAGGGGTAACTAGAGGCTATTTGAGGGATCGACCTTGACATATCTCACTTGTATCATGGATCATTTAAATTTTTAGGGATTTGAGGGGCTTTAGTGCTAGGTTTTCCTCATATAAAGAGGCTAGTGCTACCTCATGGAAAAATCATAACTCACCAAATGTGGAAAATCACTTATATTACTCTATTCTCTTCTTTTCTACTATGGAGTACTTGTGTGCACCTTTTGGAGGATAATCTTGTGGATTCTTTCTCTTGTTTTGGTGGATGATCTTTCAACTATGGTTTCTTCATGCATAGTGACTTGGTTTAGTAAGTGTTCTTCTTCAAGTTTAAATGTGTGTTCATGGTATATTATGGTGGATTCTCTATTAGATGGTTAAATGTTGCATATTTCTTTGTATGTTAGGCTCATTTTGCTAGAAACCCTAGGAGGGATTAAAATTGTTTATCACCCTCCCTATCTTCATTCATCTTAATTTTTTTAATCATTTAAGACATACTCTAGGGGTTAAGATTTTTTATCCGCATAGGATTTGCCTTAACTAGTTCAAGTCCTAGGGTTTATTAGGGGACAAACCTTACGGTTTTACCTAGTTAACTTGGATTTAAAGTTAGACTTCCTAGAAGAAGGAGACGTCACTGGGGTTTATGAGGGTATAAACTCTAGGGTTATTGTTTGTGAAGTGTAACCCTAGGCCTATGAGGGTGTAGTCCTAGGGTTTCAAATTTCCAAGTCTTATTATTTATATAACTTCAATTTAATGTGTTTCTTGACTCCATTTTTCCCAAGGAAACAATATGGCACCACTATTTAACTTGCAAGTGAGATAAAACCTCAATTTTCAACTTCTCTCTCAAATGACTTGTTAGTTTAGGCACTTTATTGCATTTTCATGCTCATTCCAATTCAACTTTTTGCATTCTAAGCCATTTATTTTCTAATGTTATAAATGTTGTTACAACCAATAGGGATTGAGCATATTGCAAGTAATTTATTTAATTTCATGATAATACATGAATATAATAATTGTCTAACATCCCATAGATATTCTACTCGGTGATTGGAATATTTTCTAATAAGTATTTACTGATTTTAGGATTGCTAACCTGTTGTTGTTAGAATTTGAAAATATTATTGAAGCACATTGTTTTTTATCATAATTTTTATTACAACATCCTTTTCTTTTTCATAGATAGTGTTTTTGGGATTATTTTTGTTGCTTAGACTCATTTATTGACATTAAATACATTAGAAAATCTCACACACATACACACGGTCAATTCTTTCTAAATTTTCCTAGTCACTAGAAACCCTAGTTACTCCAAAAGTGCACATAAGAGCTCCATGATAAGACTAAATGTTTAATGGTGTAACAATTTTAAAACAACAACAGTATACCAGCTCTAAATCAACAAGAACATGAATGAATATATAGAAAATGACAATGAAAATACCTCTAAGCCATCCACCACTGATTGCATGGATGAAGAGCATGAAACTATATTAATTAAGTGCAATATAACAATCCCTAATGGCTGAAAATGTAATTATTGCAACAATGACTATGTTAGAGATAATTCCAAACAATTAATGCAGAGAGAGAGAGAGAGAGAGAGAGAGAGAGAGAGAGAGCTAAACTAGAATTTTATATCAAGTGTTGCAAATTAGAAAGACTAGTGTCATCTTGAATTCTTGGGCTTATGGTTTCAATACAACACCTTCAATGGAGGTTAAATATAAAACAATACTTGAAGATAAAAAACCTAGGATTATCCAATCGTAATCCTAGGTCAAACCTTCTAGGAAACAAAGCTTAGAGTTTATAATATTATAAACCCTAGGTGTCATCCTACTTCTTCTCTAGCATATAGAAAATGATATCAAGTGGAACTAGGTTTAACCCTAAAGTTTATCCTCTCACAAACCCTAGATTTAAACCTCAAAGACAAGGTTAGGGGGATGTCCACTTATAATACCCAATCTTGACCTTGTATGCTTCAACAAAACTAATTTGGACAAGCAAGGGGAGGGGATAAACACTCTTAATCCTTCCTAAGGGTTTGTAGAAAGAATTATCCAAGGAAACAAGATAACATGCACTTATTACCACTTTAATAGAGAATGTACTTAAATACAATGAACAAAACATAAATACTCAGAAAATACCACTTACTAGACCAAGTAGCTATGCATGAAGAAACCCTAGTTTCATGAAACATCCACCAAAATAAGAAAATCATCCACAATATCACTGCCAAAGTGTGCATAAGAGATCCATGATGAAAAAAGAATATAAGAATACAAGTAGTGATGATTCTCCACAAGTGTGAGTTGTGATTTTACAAGGAAGGAGTGCTAGCCTTCTTATTTGATGAAACTCTAGTGCTACAACCCTAAAAAAAAAACTAGAACAAAAAATATCCATGATACAAGTTGGATAGGTCATGTTCAACCCCCAAAATAGCCTCAAACAATAATAAAACATGTTAATACACAAAAATATCCCCTCACGAATGGAATGTGTGAGTGTATGATATCACAATGAGGGTGACATCATGCTCTAGGAGGGTGCAAGGGCCTCCAAAGGCCACATCTCATCATCAAAAGGTGAAAAGCATGGTGAAAATTCACACCTCCTCATAAAAAAGTCACATGTCATCGTCAAAGGACCCCAAATCATCATCAAAATGGATGCCCTAGTGGTAGGTCAACCCCATCATCATCAAACCATCACAGTGCATGACATCATCATCAATAATTCTCAACATCCTAGGTGAAAAGGCCAACATCCAAGGTGAAAAGAAGGATCCATCATCTCTTGAAGGGGTGTCCAATCATATCCAAGTGTAATGTCCTATGGGGAATATGTAGTCAATACAACAACTTCAATGGAGGATAAAAGCTAAAGAATACGTGAATATCAAAACCCTAGATTTATCTAATTGAAAGTGCATTGAAGTTCCATATGCATCATGCAACGGATTTGTAATGTGTAAAACCATACATTTTATACAAGGGCACAGAACATGATATGATCTTCAAAATCAACCCTTAGTTCAAAAATTGCATTGTGCCTTACTGAGCAAAACCTTAGTTCTGAATATCCTTGAACAAACCATTTTTCGAGCATCAAAATCACAAGGAAGGGGTACCTCTAGTTTTAATTTGTTGTTAGGATTCTAATGCAACTGACGGTTAGTCCATCGGAGGATCAATTAGATTTTTATGGCAAGTTGCAACTCACCTCCTAAATTCATTCAGGGACACATTGACAATTTGGTCCAGGGGCATAAAATCCAAACCGAGAAGTATAATTGAGTTCCATAAGCTTTCGCAAGTGTGTTTTGAAAAGGCCCATGTGATCACACTACCCACAATCTCTCGACTATGTTCTTCAAAATCAACCGCTAGTTCAAAAATCACATTGTTCCTTACCAATCAAAACCCTATTTTTAGAGATCCTCAAGCAAATTATTTTTCAAGAAATATAGTCATAAGGGAGAGGTGTCCATAGCTATAATACAATGCTAGTATTTCAACGCAACTGACATTTCATCCATTCGAGGCTCGGTTAGATTTTATGGTGAGTGACAACTTGTTTCCTAAATCGATTCAAGGACACATTAACAACTTGGTCCGAGGGCATAAATTCCAATCCAAGAAGCATAATTGAGTTTTGTAATCTCCTACATGTTTTTTTGGCCAATACCCAAATGACCATGCTACCCACAATCTCCTGACACAATGTTTTTCAAAATGGACCCCTAGTTCATAAATTGCATCGTACCTTACTGAGAAAAACCCTAGTTCTAGATATCCTTGAACAAAAAAAACTCTGAGCAACCAAATCAGAGGTTAGGGGTGCCCCTAATTGTAATCTAGTTCCTTGAGTCCAATGTAACTAACTATTCTTCCATTTGAGTCATGGTTAGAGTTTTGGTCTAATGCAACTCGCCTCCTCAAGCCATTCAGACACATTGATAATTTGGTATAGGGTCATAAAATACAAATCATGTAGAATAATTGAGTTATGTAAGCTCCTGCAAGTGTGTTTGGACAAGTCACATATGACCATGTTACCGAAAATCACCCGACATGGTGTTTTTCAAAATTAACCCCTAGTTCAGAAATTGCACTGTGCTTTACTGAGAAAAACCCTAGTTCATGAGATACTCAAACAAACCAATTTTTTGGGAACCTTAATCATATGGGAGGGTTTCCCCTAGATTTAATTTTGTGTTAAGAGTCCAACACAACTAATGGTTTGTCCATCCGAGGTCTGTTTAGATTTTTATGGCGATTTGCAACTCACCTCCTCAAGCCATTCAGGGACACATTGACCATTTGGTCTGGAGGCACAAAATCCAAACCGACCATCATAATTGAGTATTGTAAGCTCCTTCAAGTGTGTTTGGACAAGTCCCACATGACCATGCTACTCACAATCATTCAACACAATGTTTTTCAAAATCAATCCCTAGTTTAGAAATTGCGTTGTCCCTTACTGAGAAAAACCATAGTTTTAAATATCCTCAAACAAATTGTTTTACAAGAAACCAAATCATAGGGGAGGGGTGACCCTCGATGTAATATGGTGCCTTGAGTCCAATACAACTTGAATTTCATCCATCAGAGACCCGGTTATATTTTTATGGCAAATTTCATCTCACCTCCTCAAGCCATTTAGGGATATATTAACAATTTGGTCCAAGGGCATAAAATCCATGTTGAGTAGAATAATTGAGTTATGTAAGATCCCACTAGTGTGTTTTTCCAAGTCCCACATTACCACACTACCCACAATCATCCAACATCGTGTTTTGCAAATTAGACCCCAAGTTAAGAAATTACAATGTCCTTTACTCAACAAAACCCTAGTTTTGGAGATCCTCAAACAAATTGTTTTTAGAGAAAAAAAATCATAGGGAAAGGATGCCCCTAGTTGTAATCTAGTGTCATAGGTCCAATGAAACTGATATTTTATTCATCTGATGACCGATTATATTTTTATGGTGAGTTGAAACTCACTTTGTCAAGTCATTCAAGGAGATATTGACAATTTGGTCTAGGGGCATAAAATCCAAACCAAGTAGCATAATTGAGATACGTAAGCTCCCACAAGTGTTTTTTTCCAAGGCCCATGTGACCATGCTACCCACAATCACCTGACATAGTTTTTTTCAAAATCGACCCTTGGTTCAGAAATTGCATTGTCCCTTACTAAGCAAAACCCTAGTTATGGATATCTTCGAACAAACTATTTTTTGCACAATGAAATCACAGGGGAGGGGTTCCCATAGATATAATACGGTGCCCCGAGTTCAATGCAACTGATGTTTCATCCATATGAGTCCCTATTAGATTTTTATAATGTTTTTCAACTCACCTCGTCAAGCCATTCAGGGACATATTGACAATTTGGTCTGGGGGCATAAAATCTCAATGCAATTATTGGTCGAACAAGTAGGTTGGGCCATTGTGATCCCAGTGAAGGTTCCATTTTTCATATTGACAAGAATTGACAATGCTTATAACACATGAAATCATGTGGGGATTCATAGAGACAAGGTGTGTTGGCCCTCGACCAAGTTTTGAGGAAACATTGGTCGTGTTTGACCACTTTTGGGGCTTCGACAGGCTAGTCGAAGATGGAGCGCCCAGGCGGAGCGAAGATCGAGGGATATCACTTGTTTTGCAAGCTTGTGGACCTAGAAAGGGTTTATTAGGGTTTATGTAATATTTTATGGGATTGCGTCCCATGGGTTTACCCATCTTTAGGCCTCTTTGTAAATCTATAATTAAGTAGCTAAGCGATGTAAGAACGACTACTTGTAATTGGCTTAGTGCATGACTACTAGTGGCTATGTGCATAATAAGTTAATGTCAGCTTAGTGCAAGAAGTTTTAATTTATTTGTGCAGACAGACTGTGTAAGGCTTTCTGCTGATAAGGAGTTGGCTTTGTGCCTTGACCTGGTTTTGGGGAAGGTGGATCTAGTGCGTTGTGCGCGTATCACCTGTCCAGTGTGAAGTTTGTCTTTGTGGATTTGTGCACATGAGTAGATGAATGTAAGAGGATTGGAGACCAATAAATAAGAAGAAGAAGTTGGTGGATGTATCCCCACACTAGGGTGAACCACGTATATCCTTTGTTCGATGTGATTTGTGCAATATTGGGGATGTTATCTATGTTGTTTATTTGTTAGTGTGTTGATCCTTGTATATGCTAGATAAATAGATGGATGATCAGTGCTCTATTGATGGTAAATGAATGTTATATCTGATTTAAATCTATGTGCTAAGTGATTGAAAGTACTTGATATTTAATGTTACTTCGTTGATCTGTAATAAGGGTTTATCCTGCGATGAGGATGAGAATAAAGAACTAATTCATATTGTTGTCTAAGTGTTGTGTTAAGCATTGTAATCACAGATCTGTGTCCTAGCCTGGTTGTAGACAACTGAGTGTTGCAACCCCCCCTACCTCTACCTCAGGTGAGAATTCATCTTCTTTGCAGGTGTTGCCGAAAGGGCCAATAGTTAGGCTTTTGTTGTTGTGTTGTTGAAGCGTTGAACCCTGGGTCTACCCCTATTCCAACAAATGAACATGGCGCATTAGAAAAGTTTGTGGAGGAGATTCTCGTGGATCTCATAGATGAGAGGGTTATGTTCGTAGGATTATATGAGAGCACGATAGAAAAGTCTATGGAGGATATTCTCATGGATCTCATGGCTGAGAGAGTTATGTCCGTAGGATGACAGGCATCGTCGAATGGAGGATTGCAAGCATCCCCTTTGACTGCACGTTGTTCTATCCGAACCGCGAATGAGAAGTGAAGAAAGCACCGCGACGATCTGGCTAATGTGAAGCAGATCCCGTTAGTATTTCCAGAGTACATACCTCCTTTGGCTGGTACAATTAGCCATGACAATATCCCACGTGACTTCGATTATACTTTGATCATCTCATACATCTCGAAGGGGATACGCGTAGTTGGACCCCGATTAGGACGCATCCCAGCTTTGAAGAACAACGAGTTCAACCTCAGAGACTAGAAGAAATACGCAATGCTCGTGCCACATAGGTACCAGATGAAGACAATTGGGAAGAAGTAATGCATAGTCTCCCAATTGTAGATAAAGGAGCTTGCGCAGTCGACAATCCTGAACGTGATGAAGATCCCTCACTTTGGCCGACATGAGGAGGTTAACGCCTGCGTTAAAATCATTCTGTCGTTCTATCACAAAGGATATCTATGGCTCGACAGGAACGTCACTGTGGATGTGACATTGATCCACCTGATCACAAGACTAAGCATGCAGGGACCAAAGCCTCAATAGTTCTACCCAGGGAAGACTTTAGATCGCTCCTTGGCACAACGCATAAAGGAGGATTATGGCGATGTAGAAAAGGGAAAGTGAGTCTACAAGGTATCCTCCATCCAAGATGGTGTAGTGTGGCTAGCTTGTCATCTTATAGCTGGCAAGATCGTCAGAAAGAACCGTCCAACATATGTCACTGGATTTGTAGTAGACCTCGCAGGGAAGTGCCTAGAAGGAATGCAAATGAACTGGACGAGTTACCTCGTCAGCAAGCTCGAGAAGGATTGTCGCGAAGCGCAGGATCAGGGCTATGAATTTAATTTCAATGGGTTACCGGTACTGATTGCATTTGTCGCTTGGCAGATGTTGAAAGGAGTGACATTTCCATAATTTGAGCCATCAGAGTTGTTGGCCGCAAGGTTCTCCACCTTGTGGTATGCAAATGACATGTTGAAGAAGTGGCAGATGAATGTTGTCTTCCATAATTACTACCAGTAGTTGAAGCATGCTATTGATGCATTTCCATGAATGAAACCCAACACACTGTACCAGTACAAAATGCTAGCAAAGTTCTGTGCAGATTGACACTTTATCTACATCACTGCGTGCAGGGATGAAAGTAAGGAGGATATGCAATGCTATTATAAGATGACCGATGAATATATGGAGGATATCACCAAAGAATGGCCAACATAGTTCCTTGTACTGGTGGAAGATGTAGAACTTTCTGACCCCGATATCATCAGAAGTCCCTTGGTCACCCGGGTCGAACATGACGGACATACTAGCACAAAGAAAAAGAAGAAAAAGGAGGAAGTGCATAACATAGAAACTGATGAGGAGTACAGTGCCTCAAAGGAGAGTAGACATGACTCACCCGCAGGAGGAGGAGGAGATGAAGTGAACCAAGAAGAAAGAGGGGAAGAAGGAGAAGAGCAAGGTGAAGGCGAAGTTACACCGCTAAAGGATCCCCTTACCGAGGCCGAAACATCAAAGAAGAGGAAGGTTTCTCTGCAGAAATACTCAGCAAGAAATAAGACCCATGCCAATAAACCTCAGTCGAAGAATGTACTCACAGTGGATGATATCGATCTCATCATCACAGTCATGGAGGACACTTCAGAGGATATCTTGCAGAGACATGGAGAAAATCAGAAGATGATGTATGAAAGAATTGAGAAAGAGATGAAAGAGATATAACAAGCCATCCATTTGAGCCGTGCAGTACCTACTGTGCCTTCTTCATCCAATATTGCAGAATTGGGGGATGAGCCTGCCCATTTACGAAGGCTAGCAGATGCAACAGAGGTTCGACTTCAGCAAGTCCAAGAATAAAAGGAAAAGTCTACATAATCCTTGAAGCAAGAAAAGGAGGAGGTCTTAGAGAAACTTCGAGTTGCGCAGAAGGAGAAATATGAAATTTGGGTGATGTACGAGGAGGAAAATGCAAAGATGCAAAAAGAAAAAGACCAGCTGCTCGCAGAGAAGACTACAGTCAAAGAGGCAGTGGCTAAAGCACTTTTCTCGATGCCAGGCCTGGCATAGGAGGAACAAGAGTCATTCGACATACAAGTGGGGAAGCTCCTTGGGGCCATTCAATAGCTTCAATCAATATTAATGGAGCTAGATATCCAAGAAATGTTGAGCACTCTGCAAGAAGTGCATGATTAGAGGGAAGAAATCGCCAAAAGTGCAGTTGGAAGGATTAGGACCCTCGCCTTAGAATGTAAGCAGTTGAGCGACTGAAGTGCACATACCTATGAGCACCTTGCAGAAGATTCGGAGCTAAGGACACTGGAATCACAACTATAAGAGGTGAAGCAACAAGCACTGACAGTTCAAACACATATGAAGAAGCTCACTGAAGTTGAGAAAATGAATAGATCACAAGAACAACATGCAGTCCAACAACAGGTTACTGCCATCCAGAATAGAGTCATGGAGATTACATAGAGACTACAGTCTGTTATCTCCCAAAATAGCACTGTCATTTTGGTTTCAGTGGTTAAGGCAGGCTAAAAAATGGTTCGTTAACCACCAAAAGCAGAGCTTTCCGATGGTTAACAGGCTAAATTTCGGGCTAGTTAACGATCGAAAGTCAGAATTTCCAGAAAAAAATGTCTTTGCGAAAAATCAATTTTCTCAGCCGTGGAATGACCGTTTTGCACGTTCAAATAGTCGATTTTTAACTACAGATCATAATATTTCCAGTGATGCAATCATATTTAGATTTGAATCTCGGGAAGACAGTCGAAATCTCCCTACAATATCAGATGTCATAAAATGCTTTGCAAAACTGTTACAGGGCAGCAAGCTAATGTTTTTGCCCAGATCGGGATTTTTTGAATCCGAATGGTTTGAAATCGATTCTAATGGATAAATGGTGAATTATCAAGTTAGATTTGAATGTTATTTGTGAGGGATAAGATAAGAAGAGGTGTTTTAATCATTTTTTGTATCGTTTTCAAAGGCAGAAATATCAGGGTAGAATTATTGGGACTGTGGAGTTTATTTACCTTTGCTGCTCATTTACAGTTACCAGAACTTATGATGGAGGGGATTTGAAGGTTGTGATTGATTTGTTTGAAGGCAGGTCTCTTTTAAATGTTCTCTTTCTTCTCACTTGGAAGCATAAAATTATGACACTCAAGAGGAATTTTTCATGGTTAAAAAGCTTCCATGTTCATCATCAATTCAACTCCATGGCAGATTCTCTTT